>ML783102.1:97534-147638 GCA_009831015.1 Picea engelmannii
ACGCAAGCTTGAACCAGAGGAAACTATGCTTGAGGTAAGTGGTTTCATTTTTACACAAGCTTGAACCATAGAAAACTATGCTTGCAACTTCCCAACGCATAACACATGGATGGTTGGTACTTATCCCCCAGCTTAAGAAACTAACGGTTCTACTTTAGCATGAAGTCCAGAGGCTGGAATTATTTCCCCCCAAGCTTCGTTTCATCCAAATGCAGAGGAGAATAAAATGAAGCTTCAAATACTAGATGAAGGACTTGACTCAAATAGAGAGGGGGAAAACTATTTCATTTTTTAACGAGCTTGACATAGAAACAAGAATTATGCTCATAACATTTGTTTCATTTTTTAACGAGGTTGCTATAGAGACGCAAAAACTATCCTCAAGTGGTTTCATTTTTTAACGATCTTGAAATTAGAAAACTATGCTCAAAGACCTTTGTTTCATTTTTTAATGAGGTTGCCTCAGAGACGCAAAATCTATCCTTGGAACCGTTGTTTCATTTTTTAACGAGGTTTCCACAGAGACACAAAAACTATCCTCGGAACCTCTGTTTCATTTTTTAACGAGGTTGTCGTAGATATGCAAAAACTATCCTCGGAACCATTGTTTCTTGATCATGGATTCCAAGAGGACAATGCTCCGGAATGACACCATGTCAAGGGACAAAACTCTGTCATGGCTTCCAAGAGGTCTTCATTGGAAGGAAGAAACACACTCTGGAAGGACACCATGTCGAGGGTCGTGACAGAAGTAAAGAGATCAGGCTCTAACAATCCTATCGAAGAGATCACCATGTCAACTACTAGATCTAAGTCATCAGAAGTTGAAACCATGGGCGACAACGCCACATAATTGACCTGTGGTGGGGGAAATACCATCTGCATGTAAGAACCATTTAGGGAGGCAATCTAGGTGGGGTCAATGAATGAAAGTTGATCAGCAGTCACAACCCGTCCATCATGAGGGAAATATATCACACGAAAAAGAGTAGACACAATAGCTTTCATGGCATAGACATAATCTCGCCCAAGGAGTAAAGAAAAATCCAAGGGGTCTTGGACTACCATGATGTCAATAAAGATAGTTTTCCCTCCCAAAGTTACAGGAAACTGAGGAAGGGTCCCTAAAGGTTGACTAGTTCTTCTGTTAAAAGCTAACAAATTCTACGTAACTGGCGCAAGTGGAGGACAACCCAAAGCTTGCCAAGCAATAGAGGAAAAAATACTAATGGATGCACCTTCATCTATCAGTGTATGAGGAATGTCTCGACCACAAACCTGTACTATAATATGTAAAGGAATGTGAGAGGGAAGACGAGGTCCTGTTAGCACACCCCAATCAAAATGGATGGTCTCATTAATTGGAGGGGGTCCTACGAGAGGAGGAATACCCCTCGGCATGGGAGATTCTGTATCAACAAGAAAAACGTGAGTAGTATCGGGTTTACTCTTGAGCAGGAGAGTAGGATCGACCAATGGAGAGATCAGATTGACCACTTGAGTTTCATTCTCCAGGGGGAGAATGGGGTCGACAAGTGGAAACAGATCAACCGCTTGGATTTCCCTTTCCAAGGAGAGAGTGGGATTGACCGAGGATGGTATCAGATCAACCACTTTGTCAACTGGTTCAACTAAGGACATGACCATATTGATGACATGATCAACCGAATTGACCGGTGAAGGGACCAAAGTGATCATTCCATCAACTATTGGAGGGTTGAGAGAAAGCTTACGATAAGCAGCTGGAAGTTGAGGTTGTGAAACATTCATGTCTTCCAGTAATTTCAAGGCTTCTTCCATATGAGGACAAAGATGAGTTAGATGACTCCCTTTGCATAACATACATGGGAACTTGGCTCTACTTTTCTTCTTCCCAACTATATCGTGACTAGTCGATGGGAAGTCATCAGCATGTTGTTCAGAGGATGACGACATGGGTTGGTGAGGATGTGTAGACCATACTTCTATAACCTTGGGTAGACCAGGGAAATCGTTAAGAAGATGGATACCCTTACAAAGCCTGCAAGGGTACTTGAGCTTACGAGTTGTTTCGGTGATCTTGACATCATCAACACTCCCAACATGATTAATAGTAACTTGTTGTTTTCCAACATGTTTGACAGTGGTTGGAGGTTTTGACCATTGTTTATCTTTCTTCTTCTTAATCTTCCTTTTCTTCTTCTTCTTATTCACCGGGTTACTAGCTTCAGAACTTTCACCCGATGAAGAAGATGAAACGGAAGGTGACATTGCAAGCGAAGAAGGTGAAGAAGACCTTACTGGTGAAGAAGGTGAAGGATCAACATGAGTTTGATGCTCTTGGGGGGAAGTGCTTGTGACTGAAGCACTAACTGCATTCAGGATTACCTGAGTGGAAAACAACCATACCAGTAATCCAATTGTGAGACCTAGAAGGCTCAAAGTAGCAATATGAGGAGGACCAATGTTTCCATAAGAAGGAAAAATAAAAGGTTCCCCTAGAGCAGGGGTTCCTTCATTGGTCATTCTGAGAATTGATGCCATTAAATAAATACAACCTAGAGTCTGCTAGGGAAAACAAACAACAGACGCTAAAAATCTAGGAAGCAAGAAAACAAACAAAACCTTCTTACAATGAGCACACTAGTTGGTGATGAAACCCAACGTCGTGGGAACAATGTAAGAAGGGGCTGAGATAGAGCGGGTGTAAAAGTTACGTTGATGACCTTCTTAACGGACTTACACCCTTGTGCAAGCTCCCACACATAATCATGGGTATACCCTCCAAGGAGCCTAAGTGAGTTTGGCCAACGTCGATTCCAGGTACCGTGAAGACTTTCCCCTCCACAACCACCTCGTGTAAACAACCTAGAGAGAAAGGCCACTAAGGTTACTAATCACTACAGTGATGCCTGGGGAAACAGTCGACAGTCCGATCCACACGCAAGGGTAGGGTATCTAGCCCGAAATCAACTTGAAAGGCTTCCACTCACCATTGTGGGTATACCTCTCAAGCAACCCCCATAATACATGTAATCTCTACACCAAGACCAACAAAGCAAGGTGAGTAACTCTGCTAGTCTCAATGCGACCTCGTGATTGACCCTTGTGTTAGAAGGGCTTCCTGAGAAAAAATTTAATAAGTGGATTAACCGCTCCCTAACTCAAGATTCTATGTTTGTTTGCAAATTTGGAAAGTTATCTTTCACGCCTATTCCAAAGCCCTACAACTAATCTAATGTAGGTTTGCTACCAAAAAACATAAAAATTTCTAATCAATTTTTATAAGCGCTTTATTTTATGGCTGTTGTTACTCAAAAGGAAAATGGCGTGGACAATATGGTGTTTTGACCGACTCGAAAATTATGCAAAGATATGAAGATGCAATCTTTTCATTTCGATGAAAGCTATGCTACGAGAAGGAGAAACCATTTATCATTCCCATATGCATGATGTCCCAAAATATATTAAACTCATCAATATCAAGATTCTCAAGAAAATGAGAAAAAGGTATTGAACACCAATGCACGATTCATGGCCCCCCCATGCCAAGATCAAAAAATGCCAAGAATCATGCAATTTCACTACTTCAAATGCAAGGATGCCCCCAATCTAATATAAAGCAAGAAATTAAATCTTTTGTTTCAAAAATTTCACTAAAAGCAATAATGAACTTTCTTAAAACAAAGAAACCCAAACTAAAAGTTCTCTTTTAAAGCGAACTATTCAGAAGAAATCTCATATTTCCAACAATTCTAAAGAAAACACATGCTTTGTAATTGAAAGACACTCAAAGCAAGAGACTAATCCTTCAAAACCAAACAAAGAAAAAGTGGCTAAAAGAAACTCAAAAAATGTCAAGAAGACTGTAAACAGATCAATATAGGCTCCACAAGTTCAATCCAGTTGTTCAAAGCAAAACTGGGCATCAAAAAATGAATAGACCCAATCCAAAAAAATTTACAAACAAGTTCGCAGGCTATCAGTGTATTACAGTGTGAGAATCAAAGATTCTCGCAGGCTAAACAAAGGTTGACTGCGAGGGGCTTACACTAGACTTAACACCAGGGTGCGAACTCAGGTATTTCTCATAGGCCACTAAAAGGTACAGTACAAGAATGCCTATAAACAAGAAAAAATTTGAAAAATGACTAAATTTGAGTAAACTTTCGGATCCAGAGAGTTTGTATGGATCTCCCACGGACTCAAAGACCAGAAAACAAGAAAGAAAGGGAAACTAGACTAACTAGGAAAGAATTCGTTCCCCAGTGGAGTCGCCAATTTTGTTATCGGACTAATCAGTAGGTGCAGACACTATTTGATCTCCCTAGATCCACCTAGATCTAGAACAAAACACACCAGAACATGACACTTTCCTTAAGTTTTAGATATTGAATTTACTAACTAAAGAGGGATGAGTGACATACCGTTTAAATGTCGCTTCCTCTCACCATTACCATCCTGGCTCTGTTCCAATGCTCATACCATGATGATCCTGCAAAAGAATGAAACCAACCAAAGTGATAGTAATAGCATAAACTCAATATAAACCTATGTATGTGATCAAGGAATCATACAATAAAACACAACAAGCTTTATAGGAAAGAATCATATTACTGTATCATATTAAATGTGGAAGAGAGATTACAACCATGGCCTTGATGTCGTAAGGTCCTTTCCAAATGTCCTTTGTTTCCCACACACTTTCAATCCAAGAATTCTGAGAGCATAGATCTGATAGTATTCACAATCTATCTTGACAAAGGCAAAACTCAAAACCACTCTAACCAAGCTAAAAGCTCCAAGCTAACCAAAGCTAACTTTCTCCATGAGAACTCCTCTCCTTTTATAATTTGAAGAGGATAAGGTGAGGAGGTTAGGATGATCCCACTAAATCATGAAAGTGAGTAAGATCCAAACCATTCAGATGCCACCTCACCATGGAAGTTTCTCCTTCTATAAGATTCGAGAAAATGCTTGTTTTTCCCACATGTAAGCATTCTCGCACCCTGCCTATAGAGCAACCTGCGAACCTCTCGCAACCCAGCTATGGTGCAACCTGCAAGAATCAGGCATTCTCGCACCCTAGTCATAGTGCAGCCTATGAACTTCTCTTTTTATAGGGTTTTTCCGAAGGACAATGCAACTTATTTTCTCAGGAAACGTTCTTCTCTCTTTCTTCAGGAATTTAGGCCACTAACCCCTCTAAAGGCAACATATAGGTTTACATCATTAACGGTCATGGAGATGATGAAAATAATGTGTAACAATATGATACTGTGATACACTTTATTTCGACACTTACATATTGTGAAACTTTGGGACAAAGTTTAAAACAAGAGGGGGTGTATGTAACATCCCGCTCTCATGCACACTGAGCGAACTTATTCTTTGAGGACACTTGTGTGCAAGTGATCCGGGTCATTATACTATTAGTTGTTTTGATTATGATTATGAGATATTGTGGATTTGATGATATGTTATTTTGTGGTATTTACATAGACATGTGTTATTGACTGGGTTCTCCTAAGTTGTGCAAGACTCTGGACATTGAGGATATCAAGGCATTGATGAAACCCCTTGGACTTTGGATCAAGTCAGGGAGTGGATTGTTAGGGTTTGAATGTTTTTTATGTGACATATGTACATATGATTAGATATTATGACATTGATTGATATTGCTGACATGATTTGTTGATGGATGTAGGTCAATGATAGCTTGCTGACCAGACTCACATTTGGAGTAAAGGGGTCACGCATGACAACCAAAGACATTGAGGGAGAGGTGTGGCAGTAGCCCTGCCACAGCCTACTAGCACTCTCGCCATGGCTCGAACTATAGGTTAACGATTACCTAGTTCAAGAGACTCGTGATGCCATGAGGGTAGACTATGACAGTTGCTCACGAAGATTCTAAGAGGTGCGCAATAAGGCAGAGTCCTTATTCCTTAGAGGCCCTTAGTCTCCCACAAGATCACCTGATGAAGTATTGACTCCAGGGGTTTGACGTCTACCAAATTCAGTCAAAAGGCAAGTGGCACCCTTTGATCATGTAGTGTGTCTTGAAGGATGCGTCACACAAAGAAAACAGAAAGAGGCGAGTGGCACCCTTGGAGCATGTAGTGCGTCCTAAAGGGCACGTCATGATTTTAACTTTGGTAAGTTAATAAAACCTAATTCCTAGAAAACTATGCCTCCTTAGGACCTGGTCAGCCTTAAAATGAATGATGTGATAAGTAAACTTTAATAACAAAATTTCCCTTAAAAAATGTCGCCTAGCCTATTGAATTGAAAACCTAGGTCTGAGTCGAACCTTTGAACAAAAAAAAAAAAAACTAATTAGACATGTAACAAGAAGGGAGTAAATAAAATTCAAGTATTAATAATTAAAGTGGAAATTTAATAAAGGTTTAATTAATAAAAAGGGTATTTAGTTGTTAGGGGCATCGGGAGGGGGAGGGGTTCTCTATGACCCCGATGGAAACCGAGAATTGGTCTATTCCTGAGGATTAGGGGAAGAAACCAATAACATGACAGAAGCTCTAAGTCTCTGGAAAGGACTCATCCAAGCCCGACAGCTAGTCATCAATGAAATCACGGTGATAGGAGACTCTCAGATCCTAATCCAAACCATGGTCACCAAATCATTACCAAACCAAATGAAACTTCGACAACTCCTCATGAAAATTCAGTGATTCTATAAACTCTTCCGAAAGATCAATTTTTTCCATGTTCTCTGGCAATTAAATGGAGAAGAAGATCAGGCATCTAACGCCACCACCCCCTTGAGAAAGGGTCAACTCTCTTTCAATGGGACCCTGTCCTCAACCCCTTTTCCTTAACAGTCTGTGGCAGGTGTTTAGGTGGAGACTTCAAGACAGGTGGTGTCTGGACGATCCTCCCCCACGCGTCCCAATTCGTGGAAGCATATCTTCATCACACCGAGCGGTCGCTCCCTCCGTGTGATGGTACTTCTTCCTTCGGTTTGCATCACTCCACTCATCCCCGCATGAGCCTTCCCTCATGACCCTCATGTAGAATTGTGATGAACCCATCCCCCTCCCGCATGGCACTCGAGTGAGGCCTCCTTTCATGGCATCGCACACTCGTGTTGTAGTTAAATCAAGGAAGAACTGTGTTGATCCCATATACCTCCCACATGGCGCTCGAGCGAGGACTCTTTGAATCATGGTGTCACATGCTCACGCTGTAGATAAATCAAGGGTGGAAGAAGCCTGCACCTCAACCTCATCTCCCTTGGGTGAACTTCTGTCTCACTCGTCTCATTGCGCTTGGCCCCCTAACCTCCAAACTCTATCTGTTTCTTCCCCACCCTACCTAATGGCTTCCAGTTCTGAGTTTGTTGCTCCTCCCAATCCTCCTCCCTCACTGGAACATGAAATCCGTGAATTGAAGCAAAATATCAGCACGCATAGAGTATTTCCTCTTAGGTTGGACGGGGAAGGTGGAAGAAGGTTCAAGATGATCGAGAAATATATAATTCAACTCAGAGAGGAAGCTGTAGAGGTCCTCACACACATGACGCAGTAGGCCAATGGCAGAATCGCAGAATTGGAAGCCAGGGTGGAAAAGATGGAGCTTCAAGCTGCCAGGTCAACCCTCCATAACGAAGAAGGAGTAAAGGCTCTACTTAACAAAGGACCCTCAAATCCTAAACAACATGTGTAATTATGCTCGTCTCCACTAATGGATCTGGCCCATTTTTGGTTATTTGGCCAACATATTGTATGCAGGTTTTTATTTTCATAGTAGCCAAGTTTTGGAAGCTAAGACAGACTAGGATTTTCTGGGCTTTATATTATGGCACCTATATCTGTAATTTTGAAATCCATGCACAGGATGCATGTCTAAACTATGTAGATGTTTTCACAGTGGTCATACCACTGCTACATTAATATAAATTCCACATTCTTGTCAAAAAAAAGGGTATTTGGTTGTTTTGTCTAAACCTGCTAATTCTGAACTTAGTTATAAAAAGGGGAAACTCTAAGAAAAAGGGAAACTTAAAGAAAAGGGGGAAACCTAAGGAAAAGGGGAAACTTAAAGAAAATTGGAAACTTAAAAGAAAAAGGGGAATGTCTAACTTAGTAAGGAATATAGCCTTTGGAAATTTCTATTTAAAAATGAAATGCAAAGAGTAAATCACAACATTAATCGCAGAGAAATGAAGAGGAATAAATGCCCAGGAGAGAATTCCTTGATGGGAAGAGAAATTATCCTACACTTATTATCCATGCATAGGAAAGAAGGGAATTTGAATCTAAATTTTTAACACCGGAGTGAAAGACAGTCGATTAAGCTCTTGGCCGACTGCTCAGGCACAGACTAATAGCTTAAAGGATAAAGGAAAAGAAGATCAAAACACAAATCTACATCCAGACCTTCTCCATGGAGAACCAAATAATAAATAAAATAAAACGCGATCAAGGAATAAAGAAAAAGAAGTAATAAAACAAGTCTCAGAAACAAAAATTTAGAGACCCTGTTGCAATTTCACAATGTGCACTATTGCCCAGATAAAAATTATTATGCATAACTAAATGAGTCCTTTTATTTTAACAACATCTACACAAGCGAGCTTTCGACAATAAGGAAATGCATGAACAATAAATTGAGCTAATATTCAATACAAATTATGCACATGTGTACCATAGCCAAATGTGAATGCTCTGAAGTTGTTGTCTCATGTATGCTCTGTCCAGCTCCCACTTTCCAACCGATGTGACCTCACTGGTACCTCCCAGTCAACGCTAGGGGTACTCTTGTTCCCCTTGAGCCCCCTGATCGACAAAGGGGCCACACACACGATACCAGATAATTCTAGTACCCAGCTCACCTTGCAAGGTCGAGCTACCACTCGTTATGCTAGCTAGATATCCCAACTCCCACAAGAGAAAGTTCAGTCCAGATGAAATTTCAGCAGCGTAACATTACGCAAACCAGCTCCCCATACTCCTCCTCTGCCATCTATTTTATAGAGTTTATTAGTCATTAGTTTCCCCAAATCCTCATTAGATTCCTTTTTCATTTAATTAATTAAGAAAAACCTCCCCGGTACACATGTCGCCCGATCCCCTAGTTGCACCAGAAAATCAATTTTATTAATTAATTAAATATTCCTATTTCCCTCACCCACATAGAAGCGTTTCTAAAAATGCTCATCGGTGTCCCAATATTCCCTTACAATTCTTAAATGACTTATGCCTTACTTAATTCCTAGTTGAGTTCATAAATAGAAAGTTCCAAAGGCTAGATTCCTTACTAAGTTAGACATCCCCCTTTTCTTTAAGTTTCCTTTTTTCTTTAATTTTCCCCCTTTTTCCTTTTAACTAAAAATCAGATTTAACAAGTGTAGAAAAACAACCATTTACCCTTTTTATAAGTTTAATCCTCCATTATAAATTTTACTTTAATAATTAAAGTTTGAATTTATTTACCCCCTTCTTGTTATTTTCTAATTATTTTTGTTCATAGGTTCTACTTAGACCTAGGTTTTAAATTCACTAGGCTTGGTGATAGTTCTTAAGGGAAAATTTATTATTAAACTTACCCATCACCTCATTCATTTTAAGGCCGACCAAGTCCTAAGGAGGCATAGCTTTTTAGGTACTAGGTTTATTCACTTATCAGTTAAAATCACGGCGTGCCCTTAAGGACACACTACGTGCTCCAAGGGTGCCACTCACCTCTTTCCATTTTATTTGCATGACATGCCCTTCAAGACGCACTATGTGCTCCAAGGGTGCCACTCGCCTCTTGAATGAATTTGGTAGATGTCAAACCCCTGGAGTCAATAGTCCGTCAGGTGATCTTGTGGGAGACTAAGGGCCTCTAAGGAATAATGACCATGCATTATTGTGTGCCCCTTAGAATCATCGTGAGTGACTGCCACAGTCTAACCTGATGGCATCGTAGGTCTCTCAAACTAGATAATCGTTAACCTACAGTTTGGGCCATGACGCGAGTGCTAGTAGGTTATGGCAGGGCTACTGCCACACCTCTCCCTCAATGTCTCTGGTTGTCGTGCGTGACCCCTTTACTCCAAATGTGAGTTTGGTTGACAAGCTATCATCAACCTACATCCATCAATGAATCATGTCAGCAATAACAATCAATATCATAATATCTAAACATATGTACATATGTCACATCAACAACATTCAAACCCTAATAGTCCACTCCCTAACTCAATCCAGAGTCCCAGGAGTTTCCTCAATGCCTCGAAATCCTCAACATCCAGAGCCCTGCACACTCAGGAGAACCCAGTCAATATCACCTATCGATGTAAACACAACAAAAATAACATATCATCAAATCCATAATGTCTCATAATCATAATCAAAAAAACCAATAGTATAATGACCTGGATCACTTGCACACAAGTGTCCTCAAAGAATAAGTCCACTCAATGTGTGCAAGAGCGGGATGTTACAAGATTCCTTGGGAATAAAATGTTGAAGCAATGATGCTTCAATTATGCTCATCCCATCATGTTAATATCGAGAACGATCTTAGGCATATGGCTCTCTCTGTAGCGAGCAAGAAAATCTTGGAGATGGTTTTGCATTCTTTGAAAAAGTTTATTAATGTGTATCGTAACCTTGGGCCAACGTCTGATACCTTCATATATTTTATGAGGAGACGAAAGTCAAAGGTGATGGGCCCTGATAAATGGAAAGTAGTATAGAGCATAGTTACAAAAGAGGAGGAAATTTGAATGTTCAATTTTAAGGAAGTTCCAAAGCGACCGATGTTGAAGGTGAAGTATTTCAAGAACCCAATCATTGCAGGACATATTTATAATAGATTCTTGGCAGCATAAGGGATGTTTCCATGGAATGATGAGGTACCAATTTACTTTTCTATGCGAAGTTTTGTTTGGGCATGCACCCCGATTATAATAGCCTACCATCTCGATATTATGGGGTTGGTAAAGGTTGAACATATGATCGAAAAAGGGCATATCGATATGCATCATTGTCGAGGCATCCACCACCTTTGGTATCTCGCCCAACAGGGGCATTTGCTTCACATGCAGAGATGCAAACCACAACACAAGTTGGCAAGGAGGCGAGGAATGCAATTGGAGATAATTTAGAATGTGTTTTGTATGGTATTGATGTTGGTTTGAACTAACAGAGGGTGCAATCCATTACTCGGGAAAGTTATGCTGACAAGACGAATGAGGAGATAGATTCCATGAGTGTATAAGAGTTACGGGCTTATGCAAAATTTTGTCACAGTGGATGGAAAGAGTTAATTAGTCATGAGGAATCGGGTGTTGGACCGGTATGTGTTTCAGTTTGTAATTTTTTCATGCATCCGGGGATAGTTTTCTTGTTATTAGATCTAGATACATATCATTTCATTATTAGAAATAATTGATGTGTTACATGTTCATTAATCACAGTTTGGTCAAATGTTAAATTATTCCTCATTAAATAAGGGACTTGATTCATCATCTTTAAATTTAGATGCAATGAATCAGGTATGTTTTTAAAAATATCCATATCTAGACTTTAGTTGTATAATTTCCACACCTTGTTGAAGAATCAATCCAACAAATTTATATCTCGCCATTAATGTGAACGCATTTCTCTAAAATTCAAAGTTGCTTTGTTCATAGATTCCCTTTCCATCTACCAACACATGTATAGGTTTATCTGAGTTGTCATCGCAAATGTTAGGGGAATTTCAAGAGGAGTATGATATTTAGGTTGGCACATCACAGGTATTGCATCTTTCGAAGTTTAAAATTATGATTTCAAGTGTCAATCATTTAATTTTAACTCATCAAAAATTATTTTAAAATGTTGTTTATGTAAGTAGATTCCTTCATGGACATATGCAAATTTCAAATGTGTTATAGGACAAATTGGAGAAGAGAGTGTCAAATAGAGTGCCTGAGAAGGATGCATCCATACTGGAGAAGGATTGCTTCATACATGATGATCCATAATTCATGTATATGTACAATGAATTTGTAAGTTCTTGTGTGTTTTTATGAGGACTTTATTATATACACATGAATACTTAAATTTATTTTTCTACTTTTTTAAAATTTTATGGGTTAAATTATAGATATGCACATGATGCAGTTGCCTTGTATTACTTTCATCCATATCAATGATTTACAATAATATATACTTGGTATTTAGACATAACTACATGTACTATCCTTAATGCATTTTCCAGATCTATTTTTTTTCCTTTTGAAAGATGTGCAAAACAACTTTTTAGGTCCCCTTTTTCTTTCCTTTTGAAATATGTGCAGGACAAATTCAATATTATTTGCCTACATTTCTTTTGCAAAAAGAGTTCAACATTATTTTTAAAACCATGGCTTATTTGTAGTTGAAATACACTTGTAGCAAGATTGAAGTTTTGGTTTATCAAATAAATTAAATATCATTTGCTTACATTTATTTTGCAAAAAGAGTTCAACATTATTTTTGAAACCATGGATTATTTGTAGTTGAAATACACTTGTAGCAAAACTGAAGTTTTGGTTGATCAAATATTCCTAGTTGATCAAATATTCCTTGTATAATATTTTAATTAAGCATTTTATATTCATTGAAGGGTTAGTCAACCAATCCCTATATAAATTTACCATCATATAAAATGGTATATCTTTGGGGAAAGAACGGGGAAGGTTCAACCACCCCTTATTTCTTTGAGTATTGTCTTGAACTCTTCACTAATTTCTTACCAACCATGAACTAACTTTTCTAGATTTAAAAAGAATGGGGAATGTTCAAACCACCCCTTATTTATTTGATTATTGTCTTGAACTCTTCACTGATTTCTTACCAACCACGAACTGACTTTTCTAGATTTGAAAATATGTTATAAATACTCTAGATACATAATTTTACTTATGTTTAGATCATGATGCATGCATTTTTGAAAGATCATTTGATTATGTGAGGACATCTATCCCACAACTGAAAAATGAAACTTTTATCTTCTTGGAAGAATGGTGTAATATGGAGATTTATGTTTTTTGCATACAACGAAGTGAATTTCTTCTTGGGGTATTTTCAATCTCTTAACTTGTTTCTTACTAACCACCAACCAATATTCCTAGATTTATAAATATGTTTTACATGATCGTAGTATTTTCAAACTCTTAACTTGTTTCTTACTGACCACCAACCAACATTCCTAGATTTAAAAATATGTTGTCCATTATCTTATGTTTAGATCATGGTGCGGACAATTGATAATATGAGAACATCTATTTCAGAACAAAAAGGGGAAAGATTTATCTTCTTGGAAGAATCCAAATTTATGTTTTCTTCATACATCTAAGTGATTCCATTCTTGGGGTATTATCTAACTCTGAACATTGATTGCTTACCAACAACACACCAACTTTTCTCTTTAAAAATATTATTTTTATGATCGTACTTAGTTCACATTAATGTAGGAATTTTTGAAAGAGAAATTGATTATAATTTGAACATCTAAACCATAGAAAAAAATATATGCTTTCGAAAGAATGGCTTAATATGGAGAGTAGAATCAAAAGAGAGTGATAATCTTAGATCCATGGAACTCTGGTTGGGTATGTTAGTCTTGATTGAATCACTTATTTAATATTTATATGTTTATTATTTTAGACAAGTATATACTAATATGTATTATTGGTTTTTCTTCCTTGTTGCAGTGATGTCTGTGCATGGAGCATGAAAGAGAGCATGAATGTCTGAGGATGGACTCCAACACCTTTGGTATGACAATTTTTCTTGAGCTAGTTTATTTTATTTATCTAAATAGTATTTTAAACAAGTGTACACTTTATATTAAACACGTATATATTTTATTTAAGTTAAGTATTGGCCATGATTATAATCTAGGCTTACGATATTTGTGTTGGATAGTCTTATCAGTAATTTGCAATACGTGTCCTTTGCAAGGGGATGTTGGCAGTGTGATTGATAGGCTCTGGAAGAAGAAATTAGAACTTGGTCGGTGATTTTTTCAAGATGGCGAAGATGTAGGATTTGAATCTAAAAAGAATGTGTAGACTTTATTAAATTTCTCTATGGAAATATACATTTATGGAGACAAACTCTTAACTCTATTAAACTATATTATTATTAATTTTATTATTAGTTGAAGTTTAATTTTCTATATAGGATTATTTTATGTGTTGCTACCATTTATTCATCTATTTGAATTTTTATTTTTTTTCGGTTTAACACTCTCAAAATACTCATTCTACTAGTTGCTTGCAATAAATTTCAATCACTATTTGAATAATTCAATGATAAGTTTATATATAATATTAGTTGTGGGAGATTAAATAAGCCATGTAAAAATATATAATATAGTCACTTTTATATTAAAAAAATGAAATTTAGCTTACAAAACTTTTATAAATTTATAAATTACTGCTAAATCAAAGAGTTTATATAAATTCTTATAGGACACTTTCTGTTTTAATTTATGTTGTTAATAGTTTTGAGGTGAATGCATTAATGAGGTATTTATTTAGTTAGCATGTATTACTATTATAATATTTGTCTTAAGTGGACCAACCGTAGTTGGCCTTCATAATAATCAAGCAATGTTCCCCCTACAAACTACTATTAAAAATAACATTTAAAAGAAAAACCTCAAAAAATAATAATCAAGTGCACGAGAAAGATAGTGTAACTAAATTAATACAAAAGGTCAAAAGACTAACTGTTAAGACAATTCATATCCTTAATTGGAACCAATCATTTAAATACATCCATGCATAAAGCATTAATGAACCTAGGAGGTTTGAGAAGATACAGGTTCTTGCCTTTGATATCTTGAAATAATCAAATTATTATAGGGCACTTTCTATTTTAATTTATGTTGTTAATAGTTTTGAGGTGAATGATTTAATGATTTAAAGACATCCATGCATAAAGAATTGATGAACCTAGGAGACTTGAGAAGATGCAGGTTCTTTCATTTTATACCATGAAATAATTAAATTCTTATAGGCAACTTTCTGTTTTAATTTACGTTCTTAATAGTTTTGAGGTGAATGCATTAATGAGGTAGTTATTTAGTACTTAGGATGTATTACTATTATAATATTTGTCTTAAGTGGACCAACACTAGTTGTCCTTCATAATAATCAAGCAATGTTTTGTGACATTTATTTGATTTCTTGTGTAATTCTTGGGATTATTTTTTCTCATCTTAATGTCATTATTTTTTTAATGATGGGAGACCCAACGATATTGGGTACTTGATAGTTTCATTTTATCATATCATTTATTTTGAGATAGATCTACAAATTAAATCTTCTCCTCACTGATTTTCCATGGCTCTCCCACATAGCTTAGGTTGATGGATTGTTGGTTGTCATTGATGTCAACTATTGAAGAGTGATATTGTAGATTGATGTCAACCCTTAGTGATTGATGTCAACTCTTGGAGAAAGTCTGGTAGTGAATTTCGGTAGCACAAGGTTTGGGTAATGGACCCAAGTTTGTTTGATGTAAAGATGACTCATTATTGTCTTCTCATGGTTGATAATAAGTACAAATGGATGAACTCCAAAGTGGTCCCCTTATGGAGAAATCCCTTAAGGGAAGACGTGTTGTGAATTGAGTTATCCTAAACGTATGGTTAGAGAACCCATGATTATTTGTGGAATAATGAGATTAAGGTCAGTGAATTTATCAGTGAAACTATTCTATATGGATAGTGCTTTTCATGCCATTTTTGGTGGTATGTGGAACGTCACATAACTCTTCACGGTTAGAGAGTTATGGCCATGGGAAGTTGGAGAAGCTAGGTTTGGGTAATGGACCCAAGTTTGCTTGATGCATTATGGTATGAGTTTTGATATATTTTCAGGTAATACTATCCTATATGGATAGTACATGTCATTCCATTTCTGGTGGTATGTGGAACTTCACATAACTCCTCACAGTTTGAGAGTTATGGCCTTATGAAGTTGGAGGATCCTCATATGTCATCTAGAAGCCCCAAAAGGTCAAAATAGTCAAAGTGGTTTAAGAGATTTTAAAAGGTAAATAATAAAGTGAAGTGATGCATGTAATATAATTCAAAGTGAAAACAAAATAAATTATTTAAATAATAAATTTAATGGAGAAATTAGAAGTGGGTTAACCCTAAAATAAGGAAAGTGGGCAAAGTGACCTAGAAGATGTTTTTAGGGAAGCTACTTGGAGAGTACGAATAAGAGGCAAGGCTCTCTAATTTTATATCACACTTGAGAATATTGAATATCTATATGTATCTGAGGTAAACAAAGGATATATAAGCTGAATTTCAGAGGGAAGTTGAAGAAACGAAGGTCGGAATTCAAGGGAGGATAAATTCTTTTGATGATGCTTTCTAAGGTATGTTATTTACAGGTCATCTCACCATTTCACAATAACTTTTTTTCTAGAATGATTCAGACCGTGAAATTTCTATTGCATTGAGGAAACATATCCAAGTATCTTTCGTAAAAAAAAATCTTTTGGGTCGTTGTATTTTTGGAGTTACACTCCGTGGAAATAGGGTTTGTGGCTAGTCCTGAAACTAGTCTAAAACGGGTGCTTCAGGAAAAAACATCATAACTTATTCATAACATATCAAAATTCTGTAATACCAAATGTGTTGGTTAGAGTACATTATGTAGTATGTTGTGTAAGGTTTTCAGGGAGATTAAAAAATTATTCTATGTGAGGCACGCTCTACAAGACCTCTCTCTAGAATAAGCCAGAATTCAACAAGGTATGCCATTTTTGCTATAACTCCTTTTCTGAGAGGTTTCAAGTAGTGAAACCTGGAGGAATTGCATAAAACACACTGAAGAACATTTTGTATCAGTTTAATATCTTTATTCATTACAGGTACATAGTTATGATTATTTCAAGTTAGGGTTGTTGACTAAACAAAAACTAGGCATGTGAGACTAAAGAAAAGTTTGATGAAAATGATAGTCTCTTGTTGTTAAAGTTAAGGAAGGTTTGCAGGTACGTGATCATATACACCAGGTCTATTGCAGAGTTACAAATCATATTTGGATGATGAAATTGATGAGGGCATTTGTTTGAGGTACATGTCGGGTACATGGTTGAGACAAGTAGTTGATGAGTTGGCACATACATCAAGTGTATAGTTGATGATGTTGGTACATATTGATGAGTCATAGTTGATGATTAGTTTATACATGATTGGTACATACTTGGTACATGGTTGGAGGCACTTGCTAGTAGTATTGTTGACACGTGGTTTACGGATGATGAGAATACTTGTATTATTAGAAGCACATATTGATCTTGGTGATGATTATGAGTTGTTGTGTTATACTTGGTTGATGCACATCTTTGAGAGTTGTCTTGGTGATTGATCTTGGTGAGTAGATATGATTTGGTTGATAAAATTTATGATACAGGTTGTTGTGATAGGTTGTTTGGACAAGTTGTTGTGACATGTTATTTGTACAGGCTTGGTGCATGGTTGATGCACTTGCTCATGGTGCGGGTTCAGGTATAGGTTGGTGCATGGTTGATGCACTTGTTTATGGTACAGGTTGATTATAGGTTGTTTGGTATAGGTTGGTGCATGGTTGATGAACTTGTTTATGGTACAGGTCGGTGCATGGTTCATGCACTTTTTTATGGTACAGGTTGATTACAGGTTGAGGTAGAGGTTGATGCATGGTTCAGGTTATTGGTACAGGTTATTTGGTGCAAGTTGATTGGTACAGGTTTACAACAGTATATCTCAGAGTGATATTGTGACAATGGTTCCATCATTCTACTTATACGTCAGGGTGGTTGGATGGGGCAAGGACAAGTGGTTGTATCCACCTTCCAGTTGCAGCCGGAGAACATAGGGGGTTTTAGCCTCCTTCTGGTTGTAGCTAGAGAATTGGGGAGTTGGAGCTTCCTTCAGGTTGTAGCCTGAGAAACTAGGGGGTTGGAGCCTCCTTCTAGTTGCAGCTGGAAAACAATGAAATTTGGTGCTTCCAATAAATGTAATTTTTCAAGACATATGGGATAAACCATTCTGTGGTTTTCTCCCACTTTGGTTTCCATGTAAAACACTGGTGTACTGTGTATGTTTATGATTGTTCATTTGTTCATTTCTTATTTACCCTGCATTTATTAGATGATATTGATACATTGATATAACACTTGGATTATATGATTAAATAGGATTATATTGCTCTATTAATGATTCACCCCCCCTCTCAGTAATCCAATAATTGGTATTAGAGCAGGTTCCTTCAGGAAACAATTTAACCATTGGAAGGAGATCATGGATTATTCTGAGAATGGAGTACCAATGTTTAATGGCCAGAATGGTTTTAAGTATGAGATGTGGAGCATAAGGACGAAAGTATTTTTACAAGAACAAGGACATTATATTTGGCTATCAGTTGTTACAGGATATGATAGCTCAAAAAGGGAAAAGACTGCAACTAAGAAGGAATTGAGGAAGAATAACAAAATAGCAATGGATTTCATCTGGGAAGGATTACCTAATCCGGTAAGAGAAAAGGTTGGTAAATGTTCATCAACAAAAGAACTTTGGGATAAGTTACATGACATATATTCTTCACCCAATACAGATTCATAAAATGTCAAAGAAGATGAAGGTACAAATCAACAAGAACTATGTTCACCATGTCAAGTACATTCACAAGATGAAGAGTACATAATCACCAGAGGTATGTTGTTTTGTTTTAATTTTGAAAAACATGGACATCTTGAAATAGAATGCCATGAAGGAAATGAGACAGAAACACTAATTGAAAAGGAAGACAATTATAAAGAAAAATTTATTAGTTCTTTAGATGAACTAAGAGAAGAAAACAATTCACTCAAGAAAGAATTGATGAAACAAAAGGAAAGTGTTAAAATTTTTGAAGAATCCCAACAGGTCATCGAGAACTTAATAACTCGGCTAGAAGAAGATAGAAAAATCAAAGAAAAACTTGAATATCAAAAGCAGTGTTTTGAAACCAACATAGCATCATAGAAGGAAGAAGCAAAAATGAGAGAGAATATATTGACAGATCATCTTAAGGAAACAACTAACGATCTAAACCATCTTGAGGTAGAGTTTTGTCAATAAGAGAAAGGACTTGAAGAAGAAATAATCACGTTAAAAATTCATCTTGAAGAAGCGAAAAGAACATAAGAAGTCATGAAGTCTCAGATAATGAATAAATAAAAATAGGTTGAGAACCTTGAAGAAGAAGTTGTCACATTGAGAAGTAAAATATTCAAGCTCAACAAGAACGTTGAAGAGATAGAAACATCCACATCAGTTATAGAGAATAAAGAGAAGCACTCTAGGTTGCTAGAAAAGAAGAATGAAGAAAATAGAAAGCATTATGCAGAAGTACTCAAAGGAAGGAATCATGGTCGACCAAAATCTAAGAAAACTATTGAAGATACATCTTCAAGAAGACCATCCATGTTCAAGCCACAAAGAAGCTTCAATCACAATTATGATCAGTCAAGGAAAAAATTTAGAAGGACTACGCCAAAAAGAAGATCATTCACTCCCAGGTATGCAATTTTTTTTTATGGTAATTGTTTTTATTGTACTAAATTTGGACATAAGGTTGCAGATTGCAGGGATTATAAAAGAATTGTTCAAGCAAGAAGTGCCTATGTGGTCACACGTAACATTGAGTGTTACAAATTTGATAACTATGGGCACATAACCAATGATTGTAGAAGCATGATCTATACTTCCATGAAAGATAATATTGATATCAGATATAAGAAAGTATGGATAAGAAAACAGGAAGAACAGGCGAACAAAGACCAGGTATCAGAGATCGCAAGATTGGCAATAAAACGAGATGAAGAAAATTCTACAGAGAAAAGGAAAGATGTCAGATACAGAAAGTTTTGGAAAATAACTAAAAGAAAGGAAGGACAGGTAAATAAGAAACATGTTCAAGAGATTGTACTTTCAGGCATTGTAGTGAAAGATGAATCCATAGAAATAAAGAAAGAATTCAGAGCTCAGAGAGATAATGAATCTACCAATGAAGATGATGATGAATCTACCAATGAATATGATGATGAATACACATCAGAGAAGGAATTGTTCTGAGCCATCCAACTTAGAGACTCCCAAGTAATATGAATATTAAACAGGGGGAGTCTATGTGATAGTTGTGACAGACCAAAGAACCATCCTTCGAGCAACTTGCAGAGTTTGAGAAGACAGATTCATAACAATCAGTTAGTAGAAGTACAATTTGATAGATTAATCAAGACTTCATGGTAGTATAGTGATAAATGGGATAGCATTATGGATAGTTGTGAAAGTAGAGTCTTGGACAGTATGGACAGAGATGGATTCATAAGAACACTTAGCAGGTTTGGACAGATATATGATAGTGACGAGAGAATGGATTCATAGATTGGTTCAGAGAGTGGTTCATGTTAATGCTCTGTGATTTGCCCAGGGCTGTGGGGGTAGTCACAGAGGCAACCTCGAACCACTTGGAGTCTTGGATCTAGCCCTCCAAGACTCAGAGAGGGATCTCTCTTTTTTATTTAACTTGGTTTGTATGGGATGGATTTTAGTCTAGCTATGAAAGTATGGGGTTGGGGTTTTTAAATGGTGTTTTGGGACAACAAGGAGGGCCATTGGGAAAATGGGGTCAACACTTAAATATGTGATTCACTCTCATATCTAGACAAAGATCTTACACAGCGCAAGGTAGTGGAAGTGTTGGATCGAATTAAGTTTGCATGGTGTCGATTTGAGGAAGAACTAGGGGAGGAAGAAGCCAGTCAAAGGAGCAGCTAAGAATTCCTAAAATGGGCTTCAGAAGAAAACATAAAGATTATCACAAGATCAGATGCAGAGTATTTGCTAATAAATTATGCTCTGTTACTATCTTTTGACAATGAGAAATTGAAAACAAGCAAAATGATAACAGGAAAACACTTAACAAAGAAGGGAAACGCCACCAACACCTCCGCACAAGAATCCTGTAAACAGCATGCCTAATTACTGATCAATCATCTAAAGATTACAGAAAGAGTTCTCTGGCCAAACACAGCCCACGCTCCAGCAAAGAAAATTAAAAACTTCAGGTCGAACCCCCTCACACAGGTCGAACCAAAGGGAAACTTTACATAGGTCTAACCCTCTCCTACTCAGCCCGAACCCTGCTTTCATCTTTTACATTTGCATATCTACAAAAATTCCCCCCAGCCTTGCAAAGACTCACGTTCTACCTCTTCTTTCTCAAAATAGAAAAGCAGTTACAATAATAGACACCTGTCGCAGATGGTCTCCCATTACCAAGTCTTTGTTTAAATAATATACATATTTTTCTAGTTTTTTGGAAAGAAAATCAAATCAAATCATATAAAAATCAACTGAGACAGAGTGGTTGGAATAGGTGTCTCGAATTGCTGAGTTTGTTGGTCAATATTGCTTGAAATCTAGAATTTATTTGACTCATGCTGCCTTGAAAACAGGAACTGATTATCATCTGTTGAAACTGCTTGCTGGAAATTTGGGATTAAATTAAGTCTTCCACACATTGATCTTATGCCACCTCGGGTGTTGGAGTTAAATCCCTTCACAATTCCGTTTGTTTCTAAATGTCCCTCGATCTGCTCCTATTCCTGCACATTGACACATCTTCGGACTAGGGGAGACAACCCACACCTAATTAGGAGGGAAAACGGATCTGAGGCGGGTTTAACTGGCATAGAAATAGTGACGATTTGGGCTTCTGGTAAGATAGAGGTGACAGATGGAGTCTTAACAACACACAACAGAAAACTAAGTCTTGATTCCTCCCAGGAACTCTTCATGTTTGTTGCCTCTTCAGATTTATGCACATCCAGTGCATCTCCTGAATTTGACTGGTGGTTTACCTCAGTAGACTCTTTTGAGTCGTTTCCCTCACCAGATGCTTCTTCAGATGGATTCTTTAAAGTAAAAGAAATAATTAAACCTTTTGGAGAGTTGTTATGCTCCAAAACTGAATCTCCCCAACTATCATTCTACCACTAGTTTCCTGTGGAAACATTTTTATCATGTTTATGCCCAGTAGGACCAAAACCATTGTTAATTTCTTCTAGCAAAGCTATCCTTTCAGCATCAAAATCCTTCTTTGGCTTCATCTCCAAATTTGCACCATCATAGACCAAATTCAATTTAGAAATGGCATTGGCCTCTTCCTCTGAGGAGAACTTCAATAAGAGTAGAACCACAGAGGGCCTTGACAGCTGCAACATGACGTGGTAGACACACACTATTAACCTTTCCATGTTGGTTGAAAAATGCTTCAACATCTTCAAGTTTCACATCATGGGGTAAAGGAGTTGTAGCAATAGTCCTCGAATCTACTTGTTCTAGAACTTCCTCAGGCTTCAAAAATTTGTTAACACGCCCAACTCTCTTCCCATCTTCTGAGAGACGGAGAGTAAAAGAGGAATTGTGAATGACTTCTACAACCGTAGCAACAGTTTCCTCTGGTACATTCTCGGGCCCTACTTCCTTCAGACCAAGATGGCTTCTCATTCGTTGAAACGAGCAGATTAAATCCAGGCTAACCAGCTCATCTTCGCTCTCTTGAATGTTTTTTTTTTTAGGAACTTATCGTGTGGAAGATTGTTGTCACTGAAGTAGAATTCAACCTGGCGGAGCACTTTTCTTGAAGTCTCTTGGTCCAAAACAGCTGCTGCCATGGCTCCTGTTGCTTCTCTGCTTCCTACCTTTGTCCTGGAAGTTTATTTAAACAAACGTAAATCCCTATGCATGCAGAGTTTATTCTCCCTGTGGCAATAATCCCACATGCATGTGGTAAACTTACTTTTGGCGTTTATATGAGCCAACAGTCAAATGGTCTTTCGATGAAGTGAGCCCGAGGCTATGCTTTCGGGTTTGGCATTGGTGTTGGTGCTGGAACTGGCTTGTGTGTTTGTTGTTGGTTTATGAAATGGTGCTTATCCTCGGTGTTGAGTATTCGGAGGTTGGACCTAGGCCAATATTATTTTTTTGGAAAAATATTTGGCAAAATATTTATATTTTGATAAACAAGACTAAAAATCTGCACAAAGGCCAAGGGGCAAATTTTGGCTCAAAAGACCAAATTTTGGCTAATAAACCAAATTTGTATTTTCCCACAAGAATTAAATTTTTCCATTTCAAACCAATTCACAATTTTTTGCTAAAAATGCACCGGAACTCGCTTTGAAGCTCGCGCGCAGGTACTCATCTTATGCTTGATCAGTGTCGAGCGCTTTCTGTTGCCTTCACCATGCATCATGAGCAAACACATAATGCCTAAAATAGATAAGTATTATTCAGAACACTGATTCCCTATCATATAGGGTTCTAACATAGGCTCCACCTGGGGAAGATAGCTCCGAAGGAGGTGTCTAGAATCCATAGAAATTTGAATTTCACAGACCAGTTGATCATTTGGCTGCCCCCAAACTGTAAACTGAAAATAAAACTATGAAGAGATAAAAAAAAAAAGTGCTCATCCTGTTCATCTTATTTGCGCATTCCTACCTACCCTATTTTGCTAATAGTTACTGCTTCAATCAGGTAATGAAAAAGTGCCAATGAAGCCAACCCATCAGTTGATCCCATGATTGGGTTTCCTCATCGTGCTTGATGAAAATCGAAACTGAAATTTGTACTGGCAACTGGTGACATATTTGGTTGTTATAGAGAATACATGTTTGAAAACTCAAGCTAACATAAACCTCCATGTAATCTGCTATAGGATCAATTAAAGCATGATGCATGATATTCGTTCCTAGATCTTCTATGACTAGTAGATCAATTGCATCCTCAAAATCAAACCATACATCTACCAATTCAGCCTTATACTTGAAAACATAATCATCATCAATCTGAAAATCAACAGGTAGTATGATTTCCTCTTACTTTGGAGAAGGAATATTTTCCAAGAATTCTTTGAGATCTAGGAAATTGTAGGACTGAATTTGAGAATCCAAAAGTTCAATATCATTTTCGAACTTTTCAATAACTAACTCAAGAAAACAAATTTTACTTTTAGGAGAAAATTTGCTTGATTCCAAAATACGAAACACAATTGTTAAAAAGTCTTCGTCAAGGTGAAATTCTACTAACTTACCCTTGAATTCTTCTATGGCTTCACAAGATATATGATTTTCCACATACCCTGTCATCTTGAAACATCATCAAGGATTTGAAATCTGGATTCTTCAGCAGTAGAGTCGCTTGTGAACTTTGAAGCTTGGGATCTTGAACAATGGAGTCGCCAAGTGAATGGTACAACCTTCCTGTGTTTGGCTTCTGTTCACCATCAGAAGTCAAATATGAACTTGAAGTGCACCTCTGGAGAAGTCCCCAGTGGAGACGCCAAAAATGTTAACGCTCTATGATTTTCCCAAGGCTGCGGGGGCATTCACAGAGGCAACCTCGAACCACTTGGAGTCTTGGATCTAGCCCTCCAAGACTCAGAGAGGGATCTCTTTTTTTTATTTAACTTGGTTTGTATGGGATGGATTTTAGGCTAGCTATGAAAGTATGGGGTTGGGGTTTTTAAATGGTGATTACCGACTACAAGAGGGCCACCTTCAAATTCTAGAAAAAGGACATGCACCCAACCGATCAGATGGATCTGCACAAGCAGACCAGAGAAATGGTCTTCTATACATTGGTGCATGCTTCCACTTCAGCAGCCAAATTGCAGGTGTAACTGACTGAACAATGTTCAAACACAACTCAAGCTGGAGAAGATATCGTCCTTTGCAAAGGACAATAGAATCAAAACTTTGGAAGAGCTAGTCCTCAATATCAGCTATGACCCTTCGAATGTCAAAGCAGCGGAGGAAATGATAAAGAAGAAAACTGCTGACATTTCCTCCTTGAGGAAACAACTGAAGCTCCCACCCACAGAGGACTCACAGGCGAAGGAGATAGCAGAGAAAGAAGGTGAGAAGGATGAAATGCTCAAGCTGCTCATGGAGCAAAATGTATAGCTCAAAGAAATGGAAGCTGAGATGGAGAAACTATTAAAAGAGATGGAGCAGTTGAAGCCAATGGAATTCATTCCATTGAGTGCCATTCCGATTTCAGGAGTAAGCACAGCATCAGTGACAGCAGTCCCATCCTTGTTGACGAGCGAAATTGACCGTCCGTCAACTAGAAGAGTGGAACTGGTCCGGGGTTGTCTAATAGCCCAAGCCGTTTGGAATGAACCACCCTGACAGGTTTAGTGGCTCCATTAGCCGATCTAAGGTCCTAAGAAACAAAAAGAAAAACTACTCTAAACTAACTAATCCAACTAAAACTAACTATTAAAACAAACTAAACTAATCTAACTAAAAAGAAATAAAACAAACTAATAACTAAACTAACTATTCTATATACAATCTATTATCTAATACTATACTAACTCTAACTAATTAACTATCTAACTACTAACAAAAATATAACTTATTCACAAAATGTACAATATCTACAATTTGCAGATTTATATAAAACCTGAAAAACTCATTTGCATTCTGCCTGAAGACAGAGAAAAATATTTTTGTTGATTTTATAATTTTATGAACAAGAGATAAAACAAAAAATAACTAAACTAGACAAATAATATACTAATTCTAACTACAAATCTAACTAACATATATCTAACTAAACTACTAATATTATACTAACAAATTAATCAAACAAATAAATAACAAACTGACCTGGAGAAACGCTCCAGGTTTGTCCTATGTATGATGATTGTCTTAGCTAATCGGAGGGAGGAAACCCGCACCGAATTATCCAGGCGCTCCTTGTAAACAGAAAGCTGCAGTGCTCTTAAATATAATTACAGGACAAACAAGACATAAAAATTACAACAATCATATGATTTATAAATCTTCACAGTTAGAAAAACCTGTATGCAAAGACTTATACAAAATAATTCAATTGATGAAGAAGAGAAATCTGTCATTCATTAACTGAACAAAGTAATTGTTGTATTTTTGAGTATTGAAAGAAATCAGATATGGATAGCACATTAATTAAATCATATCATTTTGCAATAGACTATGATAGCTAAAGTAGTCTATAATCAACTGCAAATGACATGCATAAACTTGAAACAAAAGATTGATATATTGAAAAGCGAAAGTTGTAGCAAAACATCAACTCCTATCTCAGTTTGTATTAGAAATCCATAGCCTGGATCTCCCACAAGTGAGGATTCCCCTTATTACAAAAAATAATAAGTATTTAAAGACCTTCCACAGGGTAAAACATCCCTGTGGAAGTTATCAAAACTGTTTACATAAAATCTGGGAAGATGTCCCAAGTCTGACTAAACTAGGAACCTAAAACAAAACTAAATCACACAAATATCTCCTAGACTATCCAGTATGTCCAATGCAATTCCGATGTACCTGAAAGGTGTTCAAAATGGACAAGTTAGAAGGGTATTTTATTAATAAAATGATAAAAAATCTAATTCTATAAACTAGCTACAGAATCTTGCAATTCTGTAGATGGTCTAAATAAGACATAGAATCAGCATTAAAATCAACTCAAATCTTTTTAAAGAATTAAATTGAACTAACATCCAATAGCTATTTGAAAATGAATCATTCAAATTGAAATTGTTATTGTTGGCAAATGTTTAACAGATAGTGTATGCTTGTCATTGATGGCAGGTACAACAGTGAAGATGACAGGCCAACAGAAGACAAGTTTAGAGAGGTGAATGATCGAAAGCAGTGAATAATCGAACGCAGCGAGAGCCGTTGGATTTGGTGCAGGGTTTCCGACAACCGTCGGATCTGTGGAAGTTGCACGGAGGATAATTCCCCGTGAACAAGAGGAAAGAAGTCCTGACAGGCATCGAGATATCGGCCATCGAGAAATCGGAGTTCTCGAGGTCGTGTGCATTAGGATAACAGCAGTTGTGAAATCCCGATGGGATCTAGACCGTCCATTCGTGTGGATGCGTTGCAGCGATCGAGCACCACCGGGAGAAGATCGACAGGAGGGATTCATCGGCTAATCGGGAATCGGAGTTTCACGAGTCCCGTGACCAATTACAACAGAAACCTCGAAATTGCGATGAAATAAATCCCGACTGAACCTGAACTGTCAGATCAACATGTGATCTAGACTATTGATCCAACTCACGACAACAGACCACGTCATCTAGGGACACGTGGCATAACCAAGTAATGATAGGTGTCAGGAAGATTCAACACTTCAGGCACATGTAATTCACAAATAAGAGTGACGCGTGGCAGTATTTAACACGTGTCAAACCACGTGTGACGTCAGCAGAGTATCGGGGATCGGGACTTTGAAATGACAAAGTCACTTGACATCAGGAATGTCGATTTCGCGATATGCGATATCGCGATGTAATCTGAGCCGTCAGATTAAGGTTAAATCTGAACCATTGATTCCAGTCAATGGAGAGGCATCGGGGATCGGGACTTTGAAATGACAAAGTCACTTGACATCAGGAATGTCGATTTCGTGATATGCGATATCGTGATTTAATCGCAGCCATCAAATCAAAGTTTTATTCTGGACCATTGATCCAGCTTCATCTCGGAGTTTCACGACTCGCGACATGGAGAGGAAAGAAACTCTATCAAAGGAACATCGAGATGTGAAATCGTGATTTAATCGTGTTCCATTGGATCAAGAGGACACGTGGTGAAAGATCGTCACCTTGCTGACTGGAAAGTCAAAGGAACAACGAGATGCGAGATTGCGAGTTAATCGTGGTCCGTTGGATCAAGAGGACACGTGACGAAAGATCGTCATCTCACTGACTGGAAAGTCAAAGGAACATCGAGATGTGAGATCACGATTTAATCAAGGACCGTTGGATCAAGAGGACGCGTGGCGAAAGATCAGATCACCATAAAGATCCACCTTGGAGTCTCGCCTATCGCGACTTGGAGTGACGAAAATCTCCATCTTAGGATCAGCGAGATGCGAGATCACAAAATGATCCTGACCATCAATACACCAAAAGATGTGGACCATTGATCTGAGCTCCATCTCGGAGTCTCAACTATCGCGACTTGGAGTAACGATAATATCCAATGAAGGAACAACGAGATACGAGATCACGATGAGATCAGGACCATTGATTCACCAAGATCATGAACCGTCGATCAGGGTCGATGAAGATCAAGATTTCGACTGTCTCAGAGAAGACGAATTGCAAACAAAATTCAATTGCAAGCAAACCATCGATTTTGTTAACTTAACAGACAAACAAATCAAATCCGATGAAAATCTATCGGTGGCTAAACTGGGTATGAGCAAATCGTGTATCCAAATCGAAACTTGATTTATTTTTAGCAAAGAGAAAACAATGTACAGGATGAACAACATTATGACAGAGCCATTTCGAATGATAGACAGAGCTATTTGAAACCGAAATTCAAATCATTATATTAATCCTGGTCATTCACAAAACTAAAATGATATCAAATTCATACATGTATGACGAGCAGATAGCTTGATCATGACAATTTGGAGTTGACAATGGCTGTGGCCGATTCAACATTCTTAAAAACAATGGAACCAGTGGTTCTCTGCTTCCTATCAGTTGCTTGAAGTTTGTCTCTTTGGCTGGTCAGTACTGAAACTTGGTTTTCCAATGATTGGATTTTCGATTGAAGTAAGGGAATGTCTATATAGTATCGTTCTAACCACAAATCACATTGGTCATAGGACGACTGTTCGGGCTTCGAAAGTGCAGGTGAGGGTTTGGTTACATTGCCGAGGGTTTCATTAGGTAGTTTGATCCGAGGGTAGCTAGGATTATTCTTTAGGCAAGGGGGAAGATTGGAAATGAAGTCATAAGGTGGCTCGAAGCACAGACCCTGTGAGTAAGGGTACTCACTAGCTAGGAAGTGTTCTATGTCAGAGTCTGAATCCTCACTAAGGAGTATGGGCTTCAGCTCAACATTAGGTTTAGGCTTATTCCTAGCCATTCTCGAGATAAGCTGAGCATTCTTTTTACCTTTGCCATCAACAGTAGGGTTACCCCCAACCTTTTTGCTCACGGGATTTTTTATAGCCTCGGCCTTGTCTGTTAAGACGTCGGGTAAGTCAATAGCAGGGTCAATCGAGGGTTTAGGAGAAGGAAGTAGGACATGGAAGGGCACGGGTGGCTCGACCCTAGTTTCACTGACCATAGGCTTATCAACTTGGACGGGCTTGACATCAGCAAAACCATTTCGATAGATAAAAGCTTGCCAACTATCACCGTGGCGATTCAGGTGATGAACAACGATGAGTCTGATTAGGCCATGGTGGAACAGGCTACTATCGGCCTTCTCCCTTTTAAACCTTTTTGACATTTTATATAGGCTACGCTGGAAGTAAAAGGGCATATTCAATGGGTATCCCATAAAATTCATTAACAAACGAAGGTGGTAGAGAAAAACGAGTCCATATCAACCCTCACAGGTCACGAATTGTTTGACCACCATCAAAATATCATGCCATCATGGTTTAAGCATGGAGATGGGCATACCTTTGTCACAGGATGTGACCTTTCGCGAGACGAACAGTAACGGCCATGGCATTTCCTCGACCTTAGAGTTTTTAAACCAATGTTGGCCCGAGGATGGTAACCCTGTAGCAGAACTAATAAACTCCTCATTGATTTCCAACTGAATTTCACCCACCTTGTCTCTACAGCCATCAAAAGTCAGGGCGAACTGCTGTGCAACCAATAAATTAAAACCCTCGAATCTCTGTACAAAGGTGTGCCAACCGATATCCTCTAGGTCTTTCCAGGCATTGTCAAATAGTAGCAAGGCTTGGCTACCGTTCGGCTTGATTTGCACCATCGGTGCCATGGAGCCGAGCACACGGTAAGTCCAGGGTTTGGATCATAGCACACACAGGAGTAGAGTGCACGAAGGGTTACCTGAGCTAGCAGAGGTAAAACAGGGATAAGGGATAGGCATAAATGACATCGTGCGAAGGTGGTGGAGCTATTTGGCTGCCATGCATAATAGTTATTGTCAATGGTACAACCGCCAGCGCTTATAGCTGTTCAACCCACTATTGTATGGTTTAACAATCATGTCATTTGCCCGACCAATGAAACCAATGGTAAGTGTATTAATCATTTGCGCAAGCAATGGTTATACCATAGTTTTAAAACCAATCATACAAATTGAAATCAATACCAAGTGTTTAACCAATGTGACATGAGTTGTATCAATTCATATCAAGAGTTTAAGCGAGGTACCAATGCGTTTTGAACTAGGTGTCATATCAAATGAAATATATCAAGGGTTTAACCATAACACCTATATATCTTATGAAACCAGTGTGCAAAGTAATTTGATCAAATAACATGTAAATCCAACTACCAATGCATCGCAATTTAATGAAATGAACATACATAATCAGTCAAAGAATGCCCAATGAGTGCAGATCAAAAGGTCTTGCCAACTGTATAATGATAAGTAAAATGTAAGCTCAATAGGCATATCGACAGGAAGGATAACGACAGTTCAATAATGATTTTAATGCAATTTCGAAAGACCAAGTTTTCACGCTTACAGTCGTGAAAACAAAAACGAAGGTAAATGTGCAAATGTCGCAAAAATAAAAGTGTCATTTATTTAAAAATTGCGACGAAAAAAAATTGATGTTTGCAAAACATTGGTGTAGGCAGCTTATAAGACAATGGAAAAATGTGAATTGGCTGCCAACAATGGCGACACACTGGTAGAAGCAGTTATCTCTGCCAAAGGAAGCAAATTCAGATTAGGATAGCAAAGATAATTCCAACTCAAAAACAACAACCAGAAAATCATATAAACATCATCATTAACCAACTATTCCAACAGTGTTTTAAAAGATGAAAACAGATAACAGTCTTAAGACCAGGGAGTCACGATATTAAAGATAAAATATCCAATACTGTTGACAGAGCCACTGCTGCCAGCAGGCGTCCATAGCCTCGACAGGGTTTCCATTTAACCCACTCTGACATCTGTATCATGTTAAGAAGTTCTAGATCAAAATAAAGGACATTAAGGAGGTTTTTTTTTATTTGCAAACTTTCATATACTCGACATTGCTTCGCTGCCAGCGGGCCTGTTCAGTACCTCGGCGAAGTTGTCTTGGCACCATGCATGCATTTACTCTCTACCAGAAGACCTGTTCAACATCTCAGCGGGTTTACAAGCACTTCCCACAACTCTATTAATAATTTTTTTTTTTTTTTTTTTTTTTTATAGATATATAGTCGAGCGGGGTGACGTTGAAAATCATGATATTTTAACATATTTTTTCAGACCTCATCAACATTTTTAGAACTGTCCTTTATTTAGATCCAGAGATGTTTTATTTACAAAAACAACTTCCTAAAGCAGGGAGACATCTTCTGAGTCATTCCTTTATGGAAAAGGGACAGCGTAAAAAGAAAATAGATGATCATGACAAGCTTTACTCAGAGATCGAAATCAGTCATCTTCTTTCGAACAACAGACTTTTCCAACATAAATTTCAGAAATATACCATTGATGTTTATACCTTTTTCTTAGCAGTTATTTTAGCGAAGGAATTTTCTATTGTCTTTGTCTGAATAGCTTAGTGTACAGGTATGTGTATTTCCAAAAACACAAACTGATAAATTCAAATCAAAAACAAAAAAGCAAACGAAAAAGAAAACAAAAGCAAAATATGTACATGATATATAAGGGTAGTTATCAAGCAAAGTATCTTTTCAAGGCCTGGCCATTCACCGGGTAGGTGTCAGGCTGTCCTTCAAGATTTTGCAATCGAAAAGAACTGGGACCCAACTTTTCAGCAATTAAAAACGATCCAAGCCACAAATTTTGAAATTTTGTGTGCTCTCCCTTTCCCTCATGTGGTTTGTCCCACTTCAAGACGAGATCACCTACTTCAAAATTCCTATCAGAAGCAAAATTATAATTGAACCAAATTTTAACCAATAGTTGATGTTGATCTAACTTACGTTTAGCTTGGGCTCTTACCTCTTCTAGCTTCATCAAAGCGTTAATTCGGTTTTCCAAAGGGGGGAAATCTTCTTCTTGGACTTTCTGTGACAACTGAAGTGAAGGAAGAAGAATGTGAGGTGGCATAATTGCTTCTCTGCCATAAACGAGAAAAAAGGGGGAGTTACCTACAGTATCTTTTGGCGTTATCCTATCAGCCCATAACGTGTTTAGCAGTGCATTGTGCCAATTTTTGTGATTTTCAACCACCATTCTCTTGATGATTTTGATCAAGTTCTTGTTTGTCGATTCTGCCAATCCGTTTCCCTTGGGGTAATAACTATCAGAATACTTCAATTTAATTCATTTTTCCAAAGAGAACTCGCTCATCTCAAGAGAGGAAAAGTAAGAAGCATTATCGAATACTAAACAGTCAGGGATACCGAAACGAGTGATAATATTCGAATTTAGAAAGGCAATTACCTGACTGGTGTTGACAGTTCTTAACGCAGCAACTTCAGACCATCGGGTAAAGTAATCTATGGATGTTACAATAAAATTGTGTTGTTGCGAGGACGGAGGGTTGATTGGGCCTATGATATCAAGGCCCCACTGCTGAAAAGGAGAATCTACTGAAACGGGATGCAAAGGAAAGGCTGGTTTTTGTAACCGCCCTGATGCTTTCTGATAGATGATACATTTACGACACAAGGAATGGGCGTCTCTAAAAAGCGTGGGCCAGTAATAACTGGCTCTTAAAACCTTATGAGCAGTGGTGTCACCACCAAAATGACCACCAGCTTCCCCTGCATACAACTCTAGCAAGAATTTTTCTACTTCGTCTTTTCCAAGACAACGCATCAGTACGCCGTCAAAATTTTGACGAACTAGAACACCATTAACCAGATGAAAGGAGGTAGACTTTAATCTCAGTGCTCTTCTTTTAGCGGGGTCCAGGTGATGGGGGGCTGACCCATGTTCAAGAAAGAATCTTATATCGTCATACCAAGGACTGACAGGGTTTTGCACGAAACAGATTAGACTTTGATTGCGTTGTCCTAGGTTTGACGTATCGCTTTCTTCTTGTTGTCCTGCTATTGAATCAGCAACTAACTTGCATAATCCTTGGCCTCTCACTATCTGAGCTGGGGTGATTTCCAAGTCATACTCCTGCAAGGAGGTGACCTAGTTAGATCTCTTTTCTCCTAGTTCCTTTTGCACTAACAGATTCCTAACGACTGGGTAGGGGACAATGACTTTCATCCTTGACTTCAAAAGATAGGATCGAAAGTGCTTAACTGCTTTGAAAAAAGCGTAGGCTTTCCGATCTACTGCTAGGTAATTAAGTTCAGTGCCTTTGAAAGCAGAGCTCATAAAGGAAATGGGTACTTCATTGTTCTCAACATTCTTTTGGGTTAAGACAGCGACATAGGAACGGTCAGAAGCAAAAGTGTAGAGTGTAAAGTCTTGAGAAAAATCTGGGCTCATGAGAGATGGAGCGTCTATTATGGCCTTCTTTATTGCATTAAAAGCTTGAATTTCTAGGGGTCCCTAGTGATATTGGGTGTCTTTCTTTATTAGATTTTGTAAAGGCCTGACCATTTCGGAGAAACTGGGGACAAATCTTCTCACAAAGTTAATTTGGCCTAAGAAAGACTGCATAGATTTTTTGGATGTAGGAGGGGGGAGTTTCGCGATGACTTGAGTCCTTTCGGGGTCAATAATCATCCCTTCACTAGACACAATGAATCCCAAGATTTTACCCTGTTCTACTGCAAAGATGGATTTTTTAGGATTCAATGAGATGCCGTATTTGCGACATCGTAGTAGGACGGCTCGTAAGTGAGCTAAATGATCGTTTTTGTTTTTAGAAAAAACAGTCACATCATCTAAGTAAAATACGACGGACTGATTGATTAAGCCTCAGAAAGCAATGTCCATTGCTCTCTGAAAAGTGGCACCAGCATTAATCAATCCAAAGGGCATTTTACGATAAGCATAAGTGCCCCACGGGGTACGTAAGGTAGTTTTAAGTTGGTCTGGTGGAGACATCAGGACTTGGTTATATCTTGAGAAACCATCTAGTAAGGATAGCCTCTTAGAACCAGATACCTGTTGAAGGATCTATTCCATGGGCGGGACAGGATAGTTATCTTTATCAGACGCTCTATTAAGGTTTCAGAAATCGACGCAGAGTCGAATTTCCCCACTTTTTTTCCGGACTGGGACAAGGTTAGAAACCCATTGAGTGTGCCTAACAGAAAAACTTATCTTAGCATTTAGGAGCTTATTCAATTCTTTTTGAACGGTTGGTTCAAGCTTGGGGTGCATTTTCCTTAATTTTTGTTGAAAGGGTAAGGTTTGGGGCTTCGTCAGAATGACATGCTGTATGATGTTAGGGTTGAAAGTTTTAAGGTCATCATACATCCATGCAAAGTCATCTTTGAATTATTTGAACAATTTAATAAATGCAACTTTTTCTTGTTGAGAACATCCTACCCCTAGATTAATGCACTGCAGATTGTCCTTAGTTCCTAAGTTTACTTTTTCATAAGATAACGAGGAACTATTGGTTTTACAGTTGACCGTCTTTTTAAATTTATCTTGAAAATCATAAAACTTCTCTAATCTAACTACAGATTTAGGGATCGAGTTTACCATATCTGATGAAGATTCAGGAGTTCTCGGATCTGGTATTACCGTGGAATTGTGCAAATTGTCATCGTGAGTGTGTTCGTCTATCACCGCACCTTGAAAGGTTTCTTCCATCTGCAGAAAGTTAATAATCTACTGATCGTCGTCAAAGACTCTAGTTCGTGATGTTGTCGGGGACGGATGGCCGAAACAACAACTCGACGAAGAATGCGTCTGGGGACAATCCTTCTGTAGGAAGAAGTTTAGAAGCTACATTAGCTAATAAATCTGCTTCAGAGTTATTCAATCTAAGAATAGAATTTATATTGAAAGCGGAAAATTTATTCATTAAATTCCATACCTCAGACTGGTAGCTTTTGAGATGCGGAGACAGACAGTGGATAGAGTCCCTTACCTATCTAACCACTATTTCAGATTCGCCAAAGACGGTTAAATTTTGAATGTTCATATCCAAATCTTTTCTGAGACCTTGCAGTAAAGCCTCATATTCTGCAGTATTATTAGTACATTCAAATTCCAACCTACATGCCATCAATGTTTTGTTACCTGCCGGATCGATAATGATGCAGCCTGCGCCAGCTCCTTCTTTGGATTTTGACCCATCGAAATAAAGAGACCAAATTTGATTTGCATTGGGTACATGGGACCCTTGTGTGGAAGTTGTTGGCTGCATATATGCTACAATCTCGGACTGTTGTTTCAGATTGGTGATAGTTGAAGCCTCAGCCATGGAATTTCCGAATAAGGTGTACATCCCTTGTACTTCAGGTGAATCAGCAGAAGGTGTATACAGTTCGTTGGGATCGTTCAAATCTATGATCGTGAACTTAAGGTAGCTCTCACAATTTACTTTGATTTTATTAGGCTTGTCGTTCTCTGGAAGCCATAGATGAGACCAATCTGTCGCAAAATAACCATGTAGTTTCTCCAACCAGTCCTTGCTTAAAAATAGACCATACACTTCTGGAATATCCACAAAAATTATATCAATAACTTGATGAACCTTGGGGTTAGACGATAATCTAATAAGCACATTCTTTAGTTCGCCTATAACTTTGACATTTGTCCGATCAAGTTGTATGATTTTTAAAGTCGAGGGTTCAACTTCAGCGTTAATATTTTGGAAAACAGACCAAGGCATCACATTGGATGATGCTCCTGAGTCTACCATACAATTGTTCACGTTTCTATTAAAGATCTCAAAAGTTAATAGGAATGGAGGTACATTTTTGCGAGTAGTAAGAGTAGTAGCTTGTGGCTTTTTACTCGCAGTTTCTAAAGCTATTTTATCTACATTATTTACATTATTTACATTACTTACAGGAAGGCTTCCTTTATCTTGAGGATCAGGATTGTTTTTAGTGGAAGTCTTCTAGGGAACTTTGTTCTGCACAACCTTGTTACCATTAGAATTACCATTTTTTCCATTCTCCGAGATATTCTGTAACATTTTTTGTAGCAGAAATGGAAATTTCAATAACTCGTAAACAGAAATGTTAGCTCTCAACTTTTTAAGATCTTCAACTACATCATAATCTAAGTTGGGGTTCACATTACTCTGTTTAGTCTCAACTGATTTAGATTGCTTTGGAGGCGAAGTTGTAGTATTTTCGGAAGAAGGTTTATTTGTTGTCTTACTCCTGGTATTATAAGGATGAACTGTCTCGAAGTTAGCTTGAAAGATGCTATCCGAGAAGTGTCCAAAAATGTTTGGAGAAGACTCTTCTTCTTGAACTATTTCTTGTTCAACTACCTCCTTAGGGATCTCAGGAGGCATCAAGTTATCTTGGGCTTCTAGAATTGTTTGAAGGGCACATTGCAGAATTTCTAGATTAAGGCCTTCGGTGGTTGGGTTAGGTCGGTTGGTGGGAAAAGGCTTCCAGAACGGGGTTTTGTAAGGCCCTTTGCTCAAGGAAGCTTCTTCGGTCGACCTTTTCAAGTCTATAACTTGATTTGACAGTTCTTGAACAAATTTAGTTAAGTTTTCTAAATCAGAGCTTTAAGGTTGTGTTTTACTTTGAGTGGGTCTAGAGAGGATTTCGATCTTCTTTTTGGAAGAGGCACTAGTCTCATTTTCATTGCTAGTAGAGTCTTTAAGACTAAGTATGTCTTTTTCAATCTGGCTAGCTTCCTCGAAGGCTTCTAACAACATCGCTTTCTTAGATCATTTAACCCAAATAGCTATGCTTTGATGCAAAGATCTAGTGTAGTATGCTATTATGAGACTCTCGGCAGAAATAGAATCTACAGGGATTCGGTTTTTAAGTGTCAATAATCTTTGATTAAAGTCTTTAACTTTTTCTTTTGGGTTCATTCTTAAGCTAGAAAGGTCCATGACTAGGACTTCTGGAGGCTTACCGTCTCCGAACTTTTCCAAAAATCATGACTCGAACTTTTCCCAAGACAGGATGGTATGGGGTTGTTGGGAAAAATACCATGTGGATGCATTGCCCTCGAAAGTATAGGGGAAAAACCTACAGACAACATCTTCATGTTCGACATTGTGGAGTCTTATGGCTAACATAAACTTTTTAATGTGATCTTCAGCGATCTGTTTTGAGTCAAGATCAAACTTGGGAAGCCATTTCTCCGAGTGTTTAGGTAGAGGGTGTTGAGCTCCAGGTACAACTACGGCATCCTGATCAAGCCAGGGTCTAGCAGGGTTGTTCTGATTTTCCATTGGTGTAGTGGCTGTGGAAGGCTGAGAAGGGGAATTGCCTTCATCAGAGGAATCTCCTCCAGAAGAGGAAGGAGATAATGGAGGTGGTGAAGGAGGTATCCCAGATCCTCTTGCAGCAGGATTTGAGATTGGATCTGAAGGATTCACAGTGAGGTTAGTGTCACCTAATTGTTCTCTGATATCGGAGAAATCCAAAGGTTGGCCCAACGGATGGTTTGGTTGCCTCAAACGGGTTAAGGCACTATGTGTTTTTATAAGAGATTGGTGGACAATCTCTTGTAAGTCACCACCTGTAGGATTAGGGGTTGTTGGCTCAACTGTGATCTGTGGATCGTCGGTTGATGTGGTTGTTGTTTGAAGGGGAATATTATCATTTGAATGGCTTCTAGTCACTATAGGTGAGCGATTAGGTGGTGGAGGAGTCTTTTGACCACCTCATGCCATTAATTAAATTCAGACCCTCCTTCTAGCGCCATTTGTTGATAGGCGAAATTGATCGTTCGTCAACTGGAAGAGTGGAACCGGTCCAGAGTTGTCTAATAACCCAACCCATTTGGAATGAACCACCCTGACGGGTTTAGCGGCTCTGTTAGCCGATCTAAGGCCCTAAGAAACAAAAAGAAAAACTACTCAAAACTAACTAATCTAACTAAAACTAACTATTAAAACAAACTAAATTAATCTAACTAAATAGAAATAAAACAAACTAATAACTAAACTAACTATTCTATTTACAATCTATTATCTAATACTATACTAACACTAACTAATTAACTATCTAACTACTAACATAAATATAACTTATTCACAAAATGTACAATATCTACAATTTGCAGATTTAAATAAAACCTAAAAAACTCATTTGCATTCTGCCCGAAGACAGAGAAAAATATTTTTGTTGATTTTATAATTTTATGAACAAGAGATAAAACAAAAACTAACTAAACTAGACAAATAATATACTAATTCTAACTACAAATCTAACTAACATATATCTAACTAAACTACTAATATTATACTAACAAATTAATCAAACAAATAAATAACAAACTGACCTGGAGAAACGCTCCAGGTTTGTCCTATGTATGATGATTGTCTTAGCTGATTGGAGGGAGGAAACCCACACCGAATTATCCAGGCGCTCCTTGTAAACAAAAAACTGTAGTGCTCTTAAATATAATTACAGGACAAACAAGACATAAAAATTACAACAATCATATGATTTATAAATCTTCACAATTAGATAAACCTGTATGCAAAGACTTATACAAAATAATTCATTTGATGAAGAAGAGAAATATGTCATTCATTAACTGAACAAAGTAATTGTTGTATTTTTGAGTATTGAAAGAAATCAGATATGGATAGAACATTAATTAAGTCATATCATTCTGCAATAGACTATGATAGCTAAAGTAGTCTATAATCAACTGCAAATGACATGCATAAACTTGAAACAAAAGATTGATATATTGAAAAGCGAAAGCTGTAGAAAAACATCAACTCCAGTCTCAGTTTGTATTAGAAATCCATAGCCTGGTTCTCCCACAAGTGAGGATGCACCTTATTACAAAAAATAATAAGTATTTAAAGACCTTCCACAGGGTAAAACATCCCTGTGGAAGTTATCAAAACTGTTTACATAAAATATAGGAAGATGTCCCAAGTCTGACTAAACTAGGAACCTAAAACAAAACTAAATCACACAAATATCTCCTAGACTGTCCAGTATTTCCAATGCAATTCGGATGTACCTGAAAGGTGTTCAAAATGGACAAGTTAGAAGGGTATTTTATTAATAAAATGATTAAAAATCTAATTCTATAGACTAGCTACAGAATCTTGCGATTTTGTAGCTGGTCTAAATAAGACACAGAATCAACATTAAAATCAACTCAAATCTTTTTAAAGAATTAAATTCAACTAACATCCAATAGTTATTTGAAAATGAATCATTCAAATTGAAATCGTTATACCATTTTGAACTCAAACAAGACCAAGATCAATCAAATGACTACAGAGATACGTGTACTATGTTTCATTTGTTAACACAAAGTCGGGTGAACAAAATCATATCGAACAACAATGAAATCGTTTCATATCAAATTGAAATCGATACAATTAAAAAAAATCATAGGCAATTGTTATGCTGAATCCAAACAAGATCATTTTCAAATCGACATAACTGTATAACAAACGATCCATGCCATGAGCGAATTAAATCAAAGATGGCACGTAAATGTTCACAAACGAAATCATAATGAGATCAATCAGTTGGTAACAGAGTTTGTAAGAATTGTCCGATCGTTTGTTATTGCAAATTGGGGTAGACAAAATCATTCACGAAATCATTTCTTGAATTCATTTTGAAACGAATTTTACCCGAATTTCCTCATACGAATTTGACAGAAATAACATAAGTCAGTCTGAGTTAACAAACTCGTTTGAAGATTAAAATTAACAGAGCTGCAATCAAGTCTATTTTTGAGACGAATACAACTCATAAAATCGATCATACTAACTGAAGATACACAATAATCCAATCAAGCGAATCGAACAGCTAGGGTTTAACATAGTTATTATGAATCAAAATCGCTCCATGATTCGAGCATGGATATCGTTTGCACAAGCTTAAATGAGAGTATTGTTTTCATACGAAACAGAGTCGTTCTTTCCAAATCGAAATCGAACAGAGTTGTATTCCTATTTTAGAAGATTACATGACACAACATATTAAAAGATCGTAACAACCCAACTCACGAAATCATTTCGAAAATCAAATCATCAAAACTCAATTAGGGTCGATGTGATCCGACTACAACGAAATCATACCCAATCAAAATATGATCGTGCTCTAAATTTAGCATGAAAACCTCATGTTCAAGTTGGATACAAACAAATTCAATTGCAAGAAAACCATCGATTTTGTTAACTTAACAGACAAATGAATCAAATCTGATGAAAATCTATCAGTGGCTAAACTGGGTATGAGCAAATCATGTATCCAAATCGAAACTTGATTTATTTTTAGCAAAGCGAAAAAATGTACAGGATGAACAACATTATGACAGAGCCATTTCGAATGATAGAGAGAGCTATTTGAAACTGAAATTCAAATCATTATATTAATCCTGGTCATTCACAAAACTAAAATGATATCAAATTCATACCTGTATGATGAGCAGACAGCTTGATCATGACAATTTGGAGTTGACAACGGCTGTGGCCGATTCAACATTCTTAAAAACGATGGAACCAATGGTTCTCTGCTTCCTATCAGTTGCTTGAAGTTTGTCTCTTTGGCTGGTCAATACTGCAACTTGGTTTCCCAATGATTTGATTTTCGATTGAAGTAGGGGAACGTCTATATAGTATCGTTCCAACCACAAATCACATTGGTCACAGGATGACTGTCCGGGCTTCGAAAGTGCAGGTGAGGGTTTGGTTACATTGCCGAAGGTTTCGTTAGATAGTTTGATCCTAGGGTAGCTAGGATTATTCTTTAGGCAAGGGGGAAGATTGGAAATGAAGTCATAAGGCGGCTCGGGGCACAGACCTTGTGAGTAAGGGTACTCACTAGCTAGGAAGCGTTCTATGTCAGATTCTGAATCCTCACTAAGGACTATGGGCTTCTGCTCAACATTAGGTTTAGGCTTATTCCTAGCCATTCTCGAGATAAGCCGAGCATTCTTTTTACCTTTTCCATCAATAGTAGGGTTACCCCTAAACTTTTTGCTCATAGGCTTTTTTATAGCCTCGGCCTTGTTTGTTAAGACATCAGGCAAGTCAATATCAGGGTCGATCGAGGGTTTAGGAGAAGGAAGTAGGACATGGAAGGGCACAGGTGGCTCGACCCTGGTTTCACTGACCATAGGCTTGTCAACTTGGATGGGCTCGACATCAGCAAAACCATTTCGATAGATAAAATCTTGCCAACTATCACCGTGGCGATTCAAGTGATGAACAACGATGAGTCTGATTAGGCCATGGTGGAATAGGCTACTATCGGCCTTCTCCCTTTTAAACCTTTTTGACATTTTATATAGGCTACGCTGGAAGTAAAAGGGCATATTCAATGGGTATCCCATAAAATTCATTAACAAACGAAGGTGGTAGAGAAAAACAAGTCCATATCGACCCTCACAGGTCACAAATTGTTTGACCACCATCAAAATATCATGCCATCGTGGTTTAAGCGTGGAGATGGGCATACCTCTGTCACAGGATGCGACCTTTCGCGAGACGAACAGTAGCGGCCATGGCACCTCCTCAACCTTAGAGTTTTTAAACCAACGTTGGCCCGAGGATGGTAACCCTGTAGCAGAACTAATAAACTCCTCATTGATTTCCAACTGAATGTCACCCACCTTCGCTCTACAACCATCAAAAGTCAGGGCGAACTGTTGTGCAACCAATAAATTAAAACCCTCGAATTGTTGTACAAAGGTGAACCAATCGTTATCCTCTAGGTCTTTCTGGGCATTGTCGAATAGTAGCAAGGCTTGGCTACCGTTCAGCTCGATTCGCACCACCGGTGCCATGGAGCCGAGCACACGGTAAGTCCAGGGTTTGGATCATAGCACACATAGGATCAGAGTGCACAAAGGGTTACCCGAGCTAGCAGAGGTAAAACAGGGATAAGGGATAGGCATAAATGACATTGTTCGAAGGTGGCGGAGCTATTTGCTGGCCATGCATAATAGTTATTGCCAATGGTACAACCGTTGACGCTTATAGCTGTTCAACCCACTATTGTATGGTTTAACAATCATGTCATTTTCCTGACCAATGAAACCAATGGTAAGTGTATTAATCATTTGCGCAAGCAATGGTTATACCATAGTTTTAAAACCAATCATACAAATTGAAATCAATACCAAGTGTTTAACCAATGTGACATGCGTTGTATCAATTCATATCAAGAGTTTAAGCGGGGTACCAATGCGTTTTGAACTAGGTGTCATATCAAATGAAATATATCAAGGGTTTAACCATAACACCTATATATCTTATTAAACCAATGTGCAAAGTAATTTGATCAAATAACATGTAAATCCAACTGCCAATGCATCACAATTTAATGAAACAAACATACATAATCAGTCAAAGAATGCCCAATGAGTGCAGATCAAAAGGTCTTGCCAACTGTATAATGATAAGTAAAATGTACTCTCAATAGGCATATCGATAGGAAGGATAACGACAGTTCAATAATGATTTTAATGCGATTTCAAAAGACCAAGTTTTCACGCTTACAGTCGTGAAAACAAAAATGAAGGTAAATGTGAAAATGTCGCAAAAATAAAAGTGTCGTTTATTTACAAATTGCGAAGAAAAAAAATTGATGTTTGCAAAAAATTGGTGTAGGCATCTTATAAGACAATGGAAAAATGTGAATTGGCTGCCAACAATCCGCAACTCCATTGACATCCCAAGAGAAGACAGTCGACCTGGCCAAATCCATGGAAAATATGAACCTGCAGGAGACAGAGATCAACAGGCTTAAAAAGGAAGTTGAGAACCTTCAGGAACTCAAAACTTCTTTCCAAACCAGCCTCTCCAAGGAAAAGCAGGTGACAAAGAAACTCAAGCAGGAATTACAGCAGCTCCGGAAGGAGACAGTGGCAGGGAAGACTTTGGCCGAGGTTAAAGAGAATGTATGGATGGACATCACTAAGTCCATGAATGAAATATGGCCAATGATCCAGATCATGTTCGAGCAAAATGAGTTGGTTCTTAGGAGAAAACATGCCATTGAGAAGATAAGAGTAGAATTGGGAGACATGCCAACACAGGCAAATGAGATCATCAAGTTCCTCAATTCTAAGACCAGGGAGGAGCTGGAAGAGCTGAAGATTGAAGACAGAATAGAGACCATCCTTGAGGTCAAAAGAGTTTTGACCAAGAGAGGATTAATGCTTCAATTGGAAGAAAAGGTTCAGGCCATGGACCTAGGGGTACAGAGATTCTTCAGTAAGATTGAAGCTCTCCAGAAGAAAGGTCTTCCTGGTCTGAAAGTGATCTATGATAAATTAATGACACTCCCAGACTACAAGAAGAGATTAGCCGAAGTGGCTAAGGACAGTTCAAAGTTTGTTGGCATACAAGGGAACATCATCGGCAAAGCATTCCTGGATGCCCTTCAGTGGGACATCAGTATCCAACACGAGATTCGATACGTATTCCTCACCAAGCCTATATTCACCAAGTATACAGAAATGGACGAAGTGTATCGAAAACTACTCAAAGTCAATGTGCCCAGTCATCTCAGATGGGAAGAGCTCTGTGATCTGATCGATTAGCATATGGGCTGTCCAGGTCCAGTCAGTTGTCCAGCCAGATGAGGTCATGCAAAGGCTTCATCAACGGTCTACCCAGAAATCAGCGTGTTGTTACACCAAGTCATCAAGCAGTTCCTAAATTTAGGAAATTTGTTAAATTAGTTAGGATAAAAATAGATTTAGCACGTCCTGGTCATTAATGACAGGAACGTTTTGTAATTTGAGTTATAAATACTTCACCTTTCAAAGTATTGGTGGTTTTTGATCTGCACACTGTGACACTATCAGACTGTAATATTTTTTAAGAGATCTTCCATTAATAAAAAGGAGGCACTTTTACAGGATTCTTGCATGTATTCACTGGTGATGTCTTCTCTCTAAGTTGAATGTTATTCTTTCTTTGTGATCATCTTGTTTTCTAATTCTAATCTTTAAGAGTAATGAATGTTGCAGGATTTATCTCGTATACCCTGTTTCTGACTCGAAAGATTTTAGTGTTTTTATTTTGGTGTTTTCAATAAAGGAATTCTTAATTGCTTCTTTGTTGAAAGTATTTTTCTCATCTTATCTGCTAACCATCATTTAAGCTACTAAAAGATCCAGTGATTATATTATCTCGCCCTGTGAAAGTTTTTCCTTTGCGTTTCTGGTTTGTATTTCATATTTTATTAAACACAGACCCCATAGCCCAATGGATGTGTAGACTGTCTCAACCAATTAAAAAAAAACACTTTGACAACAAAACCGACCTATTTCTTTACCTAGCCTAATATCTAAAATTGGAAACATAGCTAAATCATATAGAGAGATCCCTCTCTGAAGTTCGAAGGGATAGATCCCAGCTTCTAAAGTGGTTGGATAAAGTTACCTTTGTAGATTTCTTCTGTTTTCAACCTCTAGGAAATTTACCAAGTGCTAACAGTTCAAAGAAAAAGGAACATTATTATAATGGATGATAATTACATAGTAAATGGCTCGAACAATGCTAATGGATTCCAAATTGAAAGATACTTTTTTGGACACATACAGTGCATACATCAGTTCACATTCCAAATAGAGTAATGCTCAGAAACAACAATGACAAAACTCCCTACGGACTATGGAAAGGAACCGCAAACAACAACCTCTACATCAAGGTAACTCAAGGTGATATTTTATTAATTGAAATTTGTGTTGATGATATTGTTTTGGAAGAAATGACAGGTTAAGCCAGAAATTTGCAAAGGATATGTAGAATGAATTTGAAATGTCATTACTTGGAGGACTATCCTTCTTTTTGGGTCTTCATATATGTCAAAGAAACAAAGGAATTTTTATTTCTCAAACTAAGTATATCAGATAAATCCTAAAGAGGTTTGGAATGGAAGATTTCAAACCAGTTACCACTCCTATGAAAACTAGTTGCAAGTTGAGAAAAGATGATGATTCAAATTCTACAAAATAGAGGAAATACAGGTCAATGATTGGTATCTTATTATATGTGACAGCATCTAGACCAAATGTAATACAGACAGTTGGACAGGTGGAATGACTTCAAGCAACACCAAAGGAATCACATGCATTAGTAGTGAAGAGGATTTTTAGATATCTTCAAGGAACATAAGAGTTTGGATTATGGTATTCAAAAGGAAAGTATATATCACTTATTTCCTACACAGATGCAGATTGGGCAGGTTGCATTGATGACCGATGAAGCACCAGTGGAGTAGCACTCTACTTGCGTGAGTGTTTAGTATCATGGATAAGCAAGAAACAATCATCAGTATCTCTATTTATAGCTGATGTAGAGTATATTGTAGCAACAACAGGTTGTACATAGGTTCGTTGTATGAAACAAACTTTGACAGATATACAAGTTGAGTATCATGAGACCATTCCAATCTATTGTGATAATACAAGCACCATCAGTATCTCAAAAAACTCGGTGATGCACTCCAAGACGAACCACATTGCAATCAAGTATCACTTTCTACGGGAACAGGTTGCAGAGAAGAACATCATAGTTGAATATGTGGGAAAAAAAGGACAAGAGGCATACATCTTTACAAAACCGCTTCCATGGGAAGCCCTTGAGTATCTTCGCCAGAGACTAGGAGTAATTTTTACTCCAAAATGAATAATTTTGAATTCTTATCTTTTATGTCTTATATGTACACAAGGAAGCACCATAAATAGGACAAAGGGGGAGAGATTTATCAGATGCAAAGGCAAATGCTTGGAGAGAGAGCATAGAGGCATGTTTCCAAGGAGCAATTGTCAAAAGGGAAGAATGAATGATATGACTTCAGAGTGATACCCTTTGTAAAAGGGGGAGATATTATTCATATGAATGGAAAGAGAGTAATCATAGGATTATAAAAACAAAGAAAAATCAAAGGCACGTAGATAAGGGGAGCAGCCCCAAGGAGAGTTCAGTCAGGGGGAGAATCCCCAAAGGGAGATACCCTTTTCCATTGATGTCAAAGGGGGAGAGATAGAAACATTGATAAAGAGTATAAGCATGAATGTTATCATGACTAAGTGTTGCCATGAATGTTGGTGTTGCCATCAATGCCAAAGGGGGATATTGTCAGAGAATTGGCTTAGGTTGATGGATAGTTGGTATGGATTGTTGGTTGTCATTGATGTCAAATATTGGAGAGTGATATTGTATATTGATTTCAACCCTTAGTGATTGATAACATTCATTCTTATACTCTTTATGAATGGTTCTTATGTCAACCCTTAGTGATTGATGTCAACCCTTGGAGAAAGTCTGGTAGCGAATTTCAGTAGAAAAAAGGTTTGGGTAATGGAACCAAGTTTGTTTGATGTAAAGATGACTCATTATTTTATTCTCATGTTTGATAATAAGTACAAATGGATGAACTCCAAAGTGGTCCCCTTATGTGAAAGCCCTTACGGGAAGATGCTTTGTGGATTGAGTTATCCTAAAAGTATGGTTAGAGAACCCATGCTTATTTGTGGAATAATGAGATGAAGGTCAGTGAATTTGTTAGTGAAACTATCCTAGATGTATATTTCTTGTCATTCCATTTCTGGGGGTATTTGGAACGTCACATAACTCCTCACGGTTAGAGAGTTATGGCCATGAGAAGTTGGAGAACTCGGGTTTGGGTAATGGAACCAAGTTTGCTTGATGCATAATAGTCTGAGTTTTGATATATTTGTAGGTAATACTATTCTATATGGATAGTACATGTCATTCCATTTTTGGTGGTATGTGTAAAGTCACATAACTCCTCACAGTTTGAGAGTTATGGCCTTACGAAGTTGGAGGACCCTCATATGTCATCTAGAAGCCCCAAAAGGTCAAAGTAGTAAAAGTGGTTTAAGAGATTTTAAAAGGTAAATAATAAAGTGAAGTGATGAGCGTACTATAATTCAAAGTGAAAGAAAAAAAAAATCTTTAAATAATAAATTTAATGGAGAAATTAGAAGTGGGTTAACCCTAAAATAAGGGAAGTGGGCAAAGTGACCTAGAAGATGTTTTTAAGGAAGCTACTTGGAGAGTATAAATAAGAGGCAAGGCTCTCTCATTTTATATCACACTTGAGAATATTGAATATCTATAGGTTTCTGAGGTAATCAATGGATATATAATCCAAATTTCAGAGAGAAGGTGAAGAAAATAAGGTCGGAATTCAAGGGAGGATAAATTATTTTGATGACTCTTTCTAAGGTATGCTATTTACAGGTCATCTCACCATTTTCACAATACCCTTTTTTATAGAATGATTAAGACCATAAAATTGAAATTAAATTGAGAAAACATATCCAAGTATCTATGGTAAAAAATTCATCTTGTGGGTCGTTTTATTTTTGGAGTTACACTTTGTGGAAAATAGGGTTTGTGGCTAGTCCTGAAACTAGTCTAAAACAGGTGTTTCGGGAAAAAACGTCATAACTTATTCATAACAGATCCAAATTCAATAATACAAAATGTGGTGGTTAGAGTACAGTCTGTAGTATGCTTTATAACATTTTTAGAGTGATTCAACAAATATTCTGTGTGGGGCATGTTCTACAAGGTCGCTCTCTACTCTCTAGAATAAGCCATAATTCAGCAAGGTATGCCATTTTTGCTATAACTCATTTTATGAGATGTTTCAAGTAGTGAAGCCTGGAGGAATTGTATAAAACACACTGAAGAAAATTCTGTATCAGTTTTAGATCTTTATTCATTATAGTTTCATAGTTATGATTATTTCAAGTTAGGATTGTTGACTAATCAAAAACTAGGCATGTGAGACTAAAGAAAAGTTTGATGAAAATGCTAGTCTCTTGTTGTTAAAGTTAAGGAAGGTTTGCAGGTATGTGATCATATACACCAGGTCTATTATAGAGTTACAAATAAGATTTGGATGATGAAATTGATGAGGGCATTTGTTTGAGTTACATGTCGGGTACATGGTTGAGACAAGTAGTTGATGAGTTGGCACATACATCAGGTGTATAGTTGATGATGTTGGTACATCTTGATGATTCATAGTTGATGAGTAGTTGATACATGATTGGTACATACTTGGTACATGGTTGGAGGCACTTGTTAGTAGTATTGTTGACACATGGTTTATGTATGACGTAGCATACTTGTATTATTAGAAGCACATATTGATCTTGGTGATGATTATGAGTTGTTGTGTTATACTTGGTTGATGCACATCTTTGAGAGTTTTCTTGGTGAGTAGATATGATTTGGTTGATAAAATTGATGATACATGTTGTTGTGATAGGTTGTTTGGACAAGTTGTTGTGACAAGTTATTTATACAGGTTTGGTGCATGGTTGATGCACTTTTTCATGGTACAGATTGAGGTACAGGTTGGTGCATGGTTGATGCACTTGTTTATGGTACAGGTTGATTACAAGTTGTTTGGTATAGGTTGGTGCATGGTTGATGTACTTGTTTATGGTACAGGTTGATTACAGGTTGAGGTACAAGTTGATGCATGGTTGATGCATGGTTCAAGTTATTGGTACATGTTATTTGGTGCAGGTTGATTGGTACATGTTTACATCAGTATATCTCACAGTGATAGTGTGACAGTGGTTCCATCATTATACTTATACATCAGGGTAGTTGGAAGGGGCAAGGACAGGTGGTTGTAGCCACCTTCTGATTGTAGCCGGAGAACATAGGGGGTTGTAGCCTCCTTCTGGTTGTAGACAGAGAATTGGGGAGTTGGAGATTCCTTCAGGTTGTAGCCTAAGAAACTAGGGGCCTAGGGGGTTGGAGCCTCTTTCCAGCTGCAGTTGGAAAACAAAGGAAGTCAGTGCTTCCAATGAATGTAATTATTCTTGAGACATATAAGATAAAACATTTTTGTGTTTTTCTCCCGCTTTGGATTTCCACGTAAAACACTGGTGTACCATGCATGTGTATGATTGTTCATTTGTTCATTTCTTATTTACTTTGCATTTATTGGATGATAATGATACAAGTATATAACACTTGTATTATATGGTTAAAAAGGATTATATTTCTCTATTATTGATTCACCCTCCCTCTCAGTAATCCAACAACTATTTAGTTAGGATATATTACTATTATAATATTTGTCTTAAGTGGACCAACACTAGTTGTCCTTCATAATAATCAAGCAATGTTCTGTGATATTTATCTGATTTCTTGTGTAATTATTCTTGGGATTATTTTTTCTCATCTTAATGTCATTATTTTTTTAATGATGGGAGACCCAACGGTATTGGGTACTTGATAGTTTCATTTTATCATATCATTTATTTTGAGATAGATCTGCAACTTAAATCTTCTCCTCATTGATTTTCCATGGCTCTCCCACATAGCTAGGCTATAATTAACCTCAAACATTTTATTTCTCTCATATTTCAATGGAAACAACTGAAGGAGGGAGACTTGGAAACTTCCACCTTTGCTTCTCCTCATGGATTTTACATGCCTCTCCCATATAGCTAGGCTATAATTTTTTATATTTTTACAACCAATTTCACTTTATACCATCCCAAAGGATGTATTAAAGGGAGAGTGGATGTCGTTGTTAGGAAATCTAGTCACCTACTTTCTTTTATTTCTATGTTGAAATATACCTTTTTCCTTAGGACATAAGAAAAACCTTACGAAACTCTTTCATACTGGTTACAATCTCAATAATGAAGTTCATCCTATAATATGAGAGTTGGAAACTCTAGAAAAAATCAATTTGAGATATAATAATCTCATTGGAATGATTGATCCAGAAATAGGTGCAACTTAACTAAGATTTGATGTTTCAATACATGTAAGTGTTGAACCTGCATATTTGAAGTGGATGTTATATTGGAACTTCAACTTTGAGGATATAATAACTCACTTCAACTCACTCATGCAAATCGGTTCATAACTTTGAATTTGGTTATTAATAAGAGACCTTAACTAATTTCAATTTCACTTTTCTCAATTAAAGTGGATCAAAATTCTTTACTCAATAAGTGAAATCTAGGTTAAATTTTTATTTTTCAATATATGTAAGTGTTGAACCTGCATCATTGAATTGGATGTTATATTGGAACTT
>ML783102.1:158056-188377 GCA_009831015.1 Picea engelmannii
CCTTTTTTTTAAGGTAATCAAGAATTCAATACTTTTAACTTGCAAGTGTCTAAGGCCTAAAATTTCAAGTTTCAAGGATTATAAATGTACTATGTTAAAGCAGTTGGATAAAATTCTAGTTTATATTGGGAACTGGGTCAACAGTGAATTCAAACATAAATGCAATCGATTTAAGATTCTAATTGAAGTTTTCTGTTGATAAACTACGCTTTAGAATCTAGAGATAAATTCAGTGGTTGAAAGACCATGGGAACGATCCGATTATACATAACTAGCCACTCTAATCATTCTTTCTAGATCTCAAACGAAATCAATAGTTACGACAACCCGCAAGGAAAAAGGTATAACCGTTAAACTACCACTATCACGATTATAGAGTTAACAAGATTATTTGTAAAGACACTTCTGGAAAAGGCAGAAGATTGAAAACAAGAATGAGGTACTCTGTCATCCTTGTGAAGGTTAAGAGTGTAGATGCATGTCCCACTAAACTTCCAAAACTAAGATTTACATAATTAATCCGATAAATACCAAAATCTAAGCTTCCTTCTAAAACTGTGTCTGAGTCCAACTAACATCGTTGTCCCAATGTTCTACATCTTGGCAATTATATTAAAATCTAAAAAGATTGCTATGTGAAGGGGTGAACTAAGGGAGATGCTAGAAATGGTTTAGGTGCCTCCAGTTACGTTACCCAACCTGTGTAACAACATTATTGTTGTATAACCAGTGTGTAAAGTGGAGAGTGTGATCAGCGTTGTCTTAACCAACTCTGTAAATAGAATTACAACTCAAAGCTGAAATTGCTAAAAACATACATATCAAATGGATGTGTTAGGGTACTAAATTGTAATAGAATTAACAATCTTATCAAAGGAATCAACCAATGAAGGAACGAAACTTTACCAGACTCAAAACTCTGCAACGAGTTGGGAAATATGTTGTTCATTCGAAGTGACAGGTGGACACGATACAACCAGGCAGGAATAAGACGTCACGCAGATAGTTGGGAGACCGTTCAACTCAACAGATTATGCCTAAAGCTCCTTGTCAACATGGCACTGGTGGTTGGAGTACTTCTATATCGATGCAAACAACTAATAAAACTATAAAGGGATAACGAATGATGATTTTTACTCGTGGAAAAAAACAGTGGTTGGGATTGACGAACACAGGAAATTGATACAACCTAAAGACAGAGGTGATAATAAAGAGGAAAACGAGGTGAAAAGTTACTGTATTCAGTTAATAAGGTTGGTCTATCAAAAAAGGGTCAAGGAAATTACGGCAATGATAAAAACGCCAAAATCAAGTTTCAGTAACAACTTACCCAAGCCAAATTCCAGAAACAATTCTCAGTAACTAAATACAAAAACGAAAATGCTGGGAACTACAATCGCATGCCAGTAATTAAATTCACAAGTCATTATACCAAATGCAACTACCAGGAAATGCCATCGCAGACTATTAATAAATTTCACAAATGCCATGACCCCCCCCATCACAGAATGAATTCGAAAACCCCCCTTTTTTTCTTATCTAGTTAAACGATAGTAGTAATAGGTATTTATCGACTACAGATGAATTCTCCAATGCCAAATAAATTCTCCATTACATCCATTATAGAAGAGTTCAAAAATTTATTCGTTTTCCATTATCTAGGTAAATAACCAAGGTAAACTGTTGATATTTATTACCACAGGAATTCGCCATTACAACGCATTATCTATGTGAATACCCGAGGTAAAATTATAACGCATCCAAGTATATAAGACCATGCATTATAACTATATCAGTGATTTTCAATGACTATAAAACTATACAACAATAATTTAAATGCAAATATACCATATATAGGAAAATATAGCACGAAGTGTAACGCAAAAGCATAAAAATCCCAACCAAGGAACAGTAAAACCCAAACCAGAACACTGACCACAATAATTTTAGGCAATCAATCGTACGGACAAAATATCAAGGAAGAAATCATTCATTTACAATCAACATACAGCTCAAGCATAAGTTCCTAATGCATTCTACTCTACAAAATAAAGAGTGTACTGTTGCCTTATCGCCTGCCTTGAATGATGTCTGCGTGCTGTGTGTCGCTCCTGCTCACCGATCGTCGAGACCACACTGGTACCTCCTAGCCAATGCTAGGGGTACTCTGCTTCCCCCTTATCCCCCCGAGATGCAAAGGGGCCACACAGTTTCCAGATGGTACGTCTAGCTCCCAGCTCGCCTCGCAAGGTTGAGCTACCACTCCTCTCCGAGCTGGGAAATCCCAACTCCCACAAGTAAATCAGTCAAGTCACTAATCCGGAAACGTAACATTATGCTAACAGTCAATCCCTTTCTTCCTTCTCCTCCCTTTCTTTTATAGAGTTTTAGAACTTCCATTCTTTCCTTAAATCTCATTTAATTTAAGTTTTAATAAAAATCTTCTAAAAATTCTCCTTCGTACATGTGTCATCCATCCCCCACATTTCTCCATTAATTATTTTCTTTAATTAAATAAATGTCCTATTTCCCTCACCCACCGAGAGTTACTCCTAAATTCACTCCTAGGTATCCCTAGATTCCCTTACAGGTTTTAAAGGCTTTCCCTATTATGGAGTTGCTATTTTAGTTCAATTTAGAAGGTTCTTAAATGCAGATTCTTTACTAAGTTGACCTCCCTCTTTTTACCATAAGTTCCCCTCTTTCCCTTTTTATGTTACCTCCATTCCCTAGTTTCCTAATTTTCATATTTCCTTCTTTCCCCTTTTTATTAGAGTCCAAAATGACAAATATGCAAGTTAACCTCCTTTCCCTTTTATTATTAATTTAGTATTTATTTATTTTTTAACTATCCAAAGTTAAACTATTCATTTCTTCTTTAAATTTTATATCCAACGATTTTATTTAATTTATTACTCTCTTCATTTTACCCAAAAATTTATGAAGACACAAGTTATTACTCAAGTGGTTTTTATTTTAATTTTTATTATTATTATTATTTATTTTTTATATAGATAATTTCTTAAGGGTAGACAAAATTTTACCCCTAGCGAAGTTTTAGACTTAGGACTTAGATTTTGAACTGGGCGACATTTTAATTAGGGAAGTTGTTTTAAAATTTCTTCATGAGATATTTGTCTTAGGGCCATCTAGGTTCGTTCCTTTATCATCATCAACGTGACATGCCCTTCAGGACGCACTAGGTGGTCCAAGGGTGCCACTCACCTCATCTATTCATTTGCGTGACATGCCCTTCAGGACACACTACGTGCTCCAAGGGTGCCACTCGCCTCTTTTGTTTATTTTGCGTGACATGCCCTTCAGGACACACCATGTGCTCCAAGGGTGCCACTCGCCTCTTGACTGATTGGTAGACATCAATAACCCCTAGAGTCAACACTCCGTCAGGTGAACTTGTGGGAGACTAAGGCATTCTAAGGAATAAGGCCCCTGCCTTATTGCACGCCCCTTAGAATCATCGTGAGCGACTGTCGCAGTCTGCCCTCACAGAATCATGGGTCCTCTTGAACTAGGTAATTGTTAACCTACAGTTCGAGCCACGGTGGGAGTGCTAGTAGGCTGTGGTAGGGCTGTTGTCCACACCTCTCCCTCAACCTCTCTGGTAGTCGTGTGTGACCCCTTTACTCCATATGTGAGTCTCCTTGGCAAGCTATCGTCAGCCTGCATCATCAACAAATCATGTCAGAACATATCCACATCATATCATCTAATAAAATGTACTAATATCACAGTAAATCAATCAAACCCCAATAGCACACTCCCTAACTTGATCTAGAGTCCAAGGGGTTCCATCGATGCCTCTACATCCTTAGGGTCCAAAACCCTGCACACTGAGTAAAACCGAGTCAATAGCACCTGTCTATGTCAATGTAGTAAAACAACATGTCATCTACCCATGACGCATCAAAATCAAAGTCAAATGTTTTAATATCATAATAATCTGAATCACTTGCGAGCAAGTGTCCTCAAAGAATAAGTTCGCTCAGTGCCCCAGAGCGGGATTTTACATACACCCGTCTTGGTCTAAACTTCATCCAGAAGTTTCATAGTATAAATGCCGAAATAAGTGTATCACAGTATCATGTGTCTATCTATCAAACAAAAATGGAAACTGTCGGCGCATATCATATGCGTCCTCCCAGGCTGCCAAGTACGGACTATAATTGTTCCACTGGACGTTGACCTGATCTACCGTTCGATGTCATAACTATCAAACGCAATGATCTAAGATGCGAACCGGCTCAGCAGTGAGTGCTCCCTCGTCCGATACCTGGAAGGAACTCATGTCAATAACATGTATAGGATCACTATTATAATGTCTCAAAATAGATACATGAAAAACACCGTGCATATGCCTCAAGGAATCAGGCAAGGCTAGTCGATAGGCCACGGGCCCCTTTCTCTCCACAATCTTGAAAGGTCCCATGAACCTAGGAGAGAGTTTAACTCCCTTCACAAACTTAATCGAACTCTTATGCATTTTAACCCATAGAAGACTCGATCGCTGACCTCATAACTATGGTCGACTCGATGCGCATCGACATAACTCTTCTGTCGATCCTGCGCTTCTTTAATCCTTTGTCTTATTGTTTGCATTTTCTCTTCCATTTCTTGGATCTCTTCTGGTCCCACAAAGACCCTATCCTCAAGTTGATCCCAACTCAAAGGCGTCCGACACAGTCGCCCGTAAAGAAACTCGAAAGGCGCCATCTTAATGGTGCTCTAGTAACTATTGTTGTAAGAGAACTCTACTAGTGGAAAGAATTCTTCCCAGTGCTTTTTTTGGTCCATCACGTACATGCGCAACATGTCCTCCAAGGTTTGGTTCATTCGTTCTGTCTGTCCGTCAGTCTCTGGGTGATACGCAGTACTAAAGTTAAGTTGGTTTCCCAAGGCCTCTTGGAAACTCGTCCAAAATAGTCCAGTAAACATCGATCCCCTATCGGATATAATCCTCTTAGGCACGCCATGTAGCCTCACAATCTCACTGATGAAAATTCTAGCTATGTCAGGTGCCTAATACGTCATACGCACAGGAATAAAGTGAGCACTTTTCGTCAGAGTGTCTACTACTATGAAAATCGAGTCATGTCTCCTTGTCGTCTGTGGCAATCCAACAATAAAATCCATCGAAATAACCTCTCATTTCGATTCCGGAATGGCATGTGGTTGAAGTAATCCTGCTAGGTGTCTATGTTCATCCTTTACCTACTGACACTCAAGACATTTGTCCAAATAGTTGACTATGTCGGCCTTCATTCCCTTCGAAACGAATAAGGGTTTAAGGTCTACCCTCATCTTCATAACTCCCGGGTGGGCCATGTAAACTGCTCTATGAGCCTCGCTCAGGATCAACATCCTCAACTCGTCATTTGGCGGTACGTAAATCTGACCTTTAAACCTCAATAAACCATTGCTATCAAATCACAATCCCTCAAATCGTGGTGCCATCATTGTGTTTTGTCTGATAAAACCCTCGACCTCTTTATACCAGTCATCATCACGCTGTAAAGTGAGAATCTTCTCACATAGATTCATTTGAAGAGGAAACACCGAAAAGATGCATGGTCTCCGACTCAAAGCATCTGCCACTCGGTTCACTATTCCATTTATATAAGTAATATCAAAGTCGTGCTCACTAAGGAATTCCAACTTGTTAGCGATATTTCTTGTCTCGGGATTAGGCGTACCTAGGTCTACAGTTTGCATGGGAAGCACCTGAGTGTAACATGAGAGAATCCCATTTTTTAGCAGCAAGTCAAGCGAGTGGGCGAAGTTTTGCCATCGGTGGCCAAGATCCATCCAAAGAAGCGGATCGACGGCCATTGGGTTTTCGAGGTTGACCAGTTGCCCAAGGTTTAGCAAGGGGAAGCGCCATGGGTCAAAATGAATCTGAACGGTCTGATCTCATTGGAACAGGTGGCAAGCCTATCGACATGTCACAGATTGGGGTTTCGAGGAGAAGGCACCCCTCGTTTCATGCATTTTGAAACCCCGATCCCCAAATTTTCGATAGCGCCCAGGATTAGGCCCATGGTTCTAGCGCCTCGTCGTAAGAGAACAGGCCTGGAGGAGGGGCATTTATGTTTGTCATTTTGCCACTCGGGCCCCGAAGCATCGAGCTAAATCTCAGAAGGAAGGCATTGTGACGCTTCAGATGTCGATTCGACGTGAGCTAAATCCCAGTACCTGTTGGATATTAATGAATAAAAGAGAGGGTGGTTCAAACCTCACCTCGCTCATTTATTGCAGAGTATGGAGGTACCGGTCGAAAGTCTACCCGGGAGGGTCCCCTGTACCATTTCTCCTTAGGGAAGCCACGTCAAGTCTTCAACTCGCCAGAAGAACCTGCACACGCCAAGTCAACATTCAAAGGGTTCAGCTACCTTTGGCGCGGGCCATGCCGAATTAAGGTAGCATATGACAGAGCAATGCAGGCCATATTTGATTGAGGCGGCACCATCCATTGAAAGTTCTGAGATGCCTCTGCTGGGCAAAAGGAAGGGAAGAGTATATGTAGTCATTTTTTCCATTTTGTAAGGATCGATGGTTGAGCAGAGCTCCCTACTGTAATGTTTAGCAGCTATTCTAGCTTTCAGCTTATGCATCTATATATGCGATTTCTTGTTTTATGATAGACAGTTCTTCTTACTCCGTATAACTTTCATCTCATGCTAAGAGAGTTTGTGAATGACTGACTCGTGTGAATTATTGTAGTTTTGTTATGATAAAGGATTTATTATTGCATAATTGTATCCTCTGGATTTGTGTTTGAATGTAAGTTGATCTTGTGTTTAAATTCCTTCTTCTACAGTCTGTTATGAACCTGTTGTTTATAACAGACCTTCGCTTTCCTCTTGTATAAGTATTCCGCCTGTTCACCCTTTACTACATCTCACTGTCTAAAATTTACGCAAGACCTCACTTGCTCATGCATATCTGGCCTGGGTTCAGAGTTGGAACGCTATTGTTTTGAGTTTAACTCCATTCGATCACCCATCTATAAGAAACTATGACATAAAATTGATGGGCGTCGGGCTCTGCTCCTGCTAGCAATCTAGGAGTGACTTCCGTCACCAACATTTCTGGCGTCGTTGTCGGGGATAGAATTGAATATTTTCCCTAGGAAAAACGACATTGAGCCTCTGATCCTGAGGGTGCATCAGGCATCAGAATATTTGAAGATTGTTGCCTTCCACCTGGTGACTCCATTGTGACGACTCCACTGTGGCGAACTTGCCACGTCCATTGTGGCTTTCAGAGGCCGACACACGTGATCCAATCCTTAGCTGCCTCTAGCTACACCTGAATTTGATCAGGAGGTAGTTCACGGGAAAAGAAAGGCCTCTAAAGGAGAACCTGCCACCGAACCAGGTAATCTGTCATCGCCTTTTGTAGTAAATCCATTTTCTCTGCCTCAGTTTCCTAGCAGACCGCCTTCTGAAGTTTGTCGTTTCCTAAATTTCGGGAGTGTTCCTATTGAGGTTTCCTCCCCTGGTCTGGGACAGGAGGGATAAATCCTTGTCACTCCCGTCTCCCCCGAAGCTATACCTTGGCATAGACCCAGAACCATGGAAGATTTCCCTACTCCTAGCTTTGTCGCTTCTACACAAAGAGAAACATGTACCGTCTTAAGCTCGCTATCCTTTTCACTAAATCCCCTATTTTTTCCCACTCCCATTAAGAGCTCATCCCTAGTATCCCCATTCCGAGTTCCTTCTCCTCTGAGTTCCCCTTTACATAATATCCATATGGCCGGAGAAAATCCCCCTATGACCGCAATGGAGGCCATCATAGCTGCTAGGTATTCTCCTCTTGTCTTACCACAGCTTGTCAATGCCCTCCCACCAAATGGATACCTAAAGAAGTTGCCCAAGTTTACAGGCGAGGGGGACATAACTGCTGAAGAACACCTAGCAACCTTTTACACTTTCGTGGATGATAATGTTATCATGCATGCAGACGTATGGATGAGAATTTTTGTCCATAGTCTCCAAGGAGAGGCTAGAAAATGGTTCAAGGCCCTACCTCCTGGATCTATTGATGGGATCGAAGCTTTAGATAGTGCCTTTTTGAGGCAGTGGGGAGATAAAAAAGATTTCATGTATTACATGACAGAGTTTGGGTCATTGAAGAGAAAGGAAGGAGAGTCTGTCTCTGACTTCTCCAAGAGATTTAATAAAATGTACAACAAAATCCCTGCTGAGATAAAACCCTCTGAAGCCTTTGCAAAGATCACTTACTCCAGTGCTTTTGATCCTGATTTCTACCTACTGCTAAGGGAGAGAAGAGATGCTACGCTGGCCCACATGTAGGATGCAGCTGTGGAGGTAGAATCTAACATATTGGCTGTCAACTGAATCAAGAATTTAGGTGATAGAAATACGTCGAAGAATAGGCCTGAAGCCTCCTCATCCAGTTCCTCTCCCCTACCCCATCAGACATATGAGACAGCTAGAGCACTAAAATCGCTTTCTTCCAGGATGGAAAGGTGGGAATTAGAGGGGAAGCCCATGTACAGAAATCCCCAGAACACTGATAATAGAGGTTTCAGACGACCTATTAACAATATGCCTCAGGTTTTCCCGAGGGAACAAAGGGGAAAAGACAGAGAAGATCAAAGAGTTCAAACCCCCCTCAAAACAACCTAGTTGATCATGAGGAAAGAGAGGAGATAGATGAGTTTGGCCCTGAAATTCACTGTATTGAAGAAACTCCCCCTTTTCCCCATTTGACGCAGTCCGCATATGAAGAATCCTTGATGAGCGCTCAAATTCATGAGTTGGGGAAAGAACAAAGGGCTGGTCACACTTCTAACAGATATAATCTCAGGTTGAGAAGGAAAGAAGGAGACTTTGACAGCCCAAACCAGCCCCTCATAGCAGAAAGGCCTACTAGATCTACAACAGCCGCTACTAAAGATAAAAGAGCTCAGAGCGCTTTGCCAGAAGTCAAAGAACCCATCACCGAGGTAAGGGAAGCTCCTAAGCCCATTCCATCCTTTAATTTTGAACATGAAATTCAAAAGATCAGGATCCCCGTCCCCCTCTCAGAGCTAGTTAAAAATGAAGATTTTAAAAGATCCCTCTCCAAGCTGCTACAATCCGAGTCCCCCCAGCCTCCCTCTGACTCAATAAACCTTCAAGATGAAAATCCAGCCATCATCTTAGGCCCCATGGTAGAAGACAGAGATGACTCATCCCCTCCCTTCTACACATCCCTGAACATACATGATAAAGTGTTGCATAACTGCCTCATGGATTCAGGGGCTTCCCATAACCTTATGCCAAAAATAGTCATGGAAGAATTGGGAGTGGAGGTGACAAGAACTTATCATGATTTATATTCTTTTGATTCAAGGAGAGTGCAGTGTCTAGGAGTCATCAAAGACTTGGTGGTTTCCCTGTTTCAGCTGCCCATGAAAAGTGTGGTCATGGATATTGTGGTAGCCGACGTTCCCCAGAAATTTGGTATGCTATTGTGTAGATCGTGGATTAAAAAGCTTGGAGGGACTCTACAGATGGATCTCACATACGCCACCATTCTGGTATTCGGAGGGGAACAAAGGAGGTTATACAGAGAAGCCCAGCTAGCCTATATTGTCAGTGATGAAGCAGACCCCACCAATCACCCCATCTTTGCACTTGACACCGACTTGGGGTCTAGTTTGTTGCAGCTTACCGATGCCCCTGAAAGCTATTTATTAATCAGAAAACATCACAGCCCTGATCATCCGATTTCCCCTCGAAGCCCCTCTGTGTGGAAGATATTTTTTGATGGATATTCTTCTAGCAAAGGCGTTGGCGCTGTAGTGGTTTTCATATCACCCTGTCAAGAAGCCGTGTCCCTGTCATAAAAGATGGAATTCGAAGCCACCAACAATGTGGCAGAGTATGAAGCTCTTGTTCTGGGTATGAGGGCCACAAAGGAAATGGGAATTAAAGAGATAGCAACATTTGGAGATGCTGAGTTGATTATTTAGCAAGTAAGGAATGCTTATCGTGCCAATAATCCCCGGCTTAGAAATTATCAGAATGAAGTATGGGACCTTATTGATAATTTCTTCATGGATTTTAACATTTCTTTCATTCCGAGGGGAGAAAATACTTTGGCCGATTCTTTAGCTGTCTCAGCTAGTTTGCTCAAATTTCCTCTGCCGCCTATGGTAAAAAATGATGTTGACATAAGATATAGGACCTCGGTGCCGGACAATGTCAAGCATTGGAAGGTGTTCGAGGATGATCCAGAACTCGAAAGGTTTCTCAAATCAGTTGATGAATTTTCTATGGTACACATTGATCAAGATCCCGATCCAGAAGGTGACCCTCACCCTGAGGTGTTTTTAAACAAAATTGCTAATCATCGGATTATCCAACTACCTAGCAATCACATCCCGAGAGGACTAGTCCCTTTAGAGAGACTGTTCAATGGGAACGATGTGGAAGTAAAGGGCAAGGTCTCGAATGAATATGATGATACAGCCGAATGCAACATTGGCACGCAGGAAGAGCCCAAGTTTGTCAGATTATCAAGCAGCCTCACTAGTGAACAGAGGGCCGAGTACACGGAGTTTCTGAGAGAGTTTACGACGTGTTCGCTTGGACCTACAAAGACCTCAAGACGTACGACACATCTGTCATTGAACACAAAATCCCGTTGAAGGAAGAAGCTAAGCCATTCAGGCAAAAGCTGAGACAGATAAATCCCATGTTGCTGCCGGTCATGGAAAAGGAAGTCAAGAAGTTATTAGATGCACACATCATCGTCCCCTTGAGATATTCTGAATGGGTGGCCAATTTGGTTTCGGTAAGGAAGAAAAGCGAAGAAATTAGGCTTTTTTCGGTAAGGAAGAAAAGCGGAGAAATTAGGCTTTATGTCGATTTCAGGAATCTGAATAGAAGCTCGAAGAAGGACAATTACCCCTTACCTAAGATGGAACACATACTGGAAAGGGTAACTGGTGCATCCAGGATATCTATGATCGACGGGTTTTTCAGCTATAATCAGGTATCGGTCATGCCTGAGGACAGAGAAAAAACGGCCTTCACCACTCCTTGGGGCACATTCATGTATGCCAAAATGCCATTTGGGTTGATGAATGCAGGAGCAACATTTCAGCGAGCCATGGATATAGCCTTCATCGGAGAAAAAGACCAGTTCATAGTGATCTACCTAGATGACATCACGGTCTTCTCTAGGTCTGATAAAGAGCACCGCTGTCACTTAAGGAAAGTTTTCTCGAAGTGCCGGAGATTTGGTCTTTCCCTAAATCCCAAGAAGTCCTTGTTCGCTATGATGGAGGGCAAGCTGCTAGGCCATATAGTATCAGCGGAAGGAGTAAGAATTGATCCCAGCAGAGTGGAGGTGATTCAAACCCTGTCACTTCCCAGGTCTAAAAAAGAGGTCCAGGCATTTCTAGGAAAGATTAACTTCCTAAGGAGATTCGTCTCAAATTTTCCTGAACTGGTAAAACACATCACAACAATGCTCAGAAAGGGAAACGAAGTGAAATGGACCGCTGAGCCCCGGGCATCTTTTGACCAAATAAAAAAGGCATTGACTGAGGCGCCTGTGCTAATTAGTCCTGATTATTCCAAGCATTTCCTGATTTTTTCTTTTGCTTCCTGTGATACAGTGGCGGCAGTCTTACTGCAGAAAAATGAGGAAGGGCGTGAGCAGCCCATCGCCTTCTTTAGTAGGGCATTAAGAGACGCAGAGAGAAGGTATGAAATCATGGAGAAACAGGCCTATGCCTTAGTTAAATCTCTTAAATATTTCAGCGTCTATGTCTTGCATTCAAAAGTAACAACATACGTTCCTTCAGCTTCCGTGAAGGACATCCTTGTATAGCCCGACGTAGATGGGAAAAGAGGCCAATGGATCACTAAAATTTTGGAATTTGACTTAGAGATAAAGCCCACCAAGTTGGTTAAGGGGCAAGGTTTAGCCAAGCTACTGGATGAATCCAACTACGAAGCCTTGGGATTTAGGTTCATCAATACTTGCCCAGGATCTCAACAAGATGAATCGCCCAACCAATGCTCTCAAGCTGGCTTATCGCTGGCAGAATGTGCCTAGTATCGTGACATTCTGTATTTTCTGCAGGATTTGAAGCCCCTCGATGGAATGGGAAAAAGCAAAGCGAGGGCTCTAAAGATCAAGGCAGTCAGGTATTTCCTCATTGACCAAACCTTGTACTGGAAAGACCCTCTAGGGGTATTTCTGAGATGCCTGGACCCGCAGGAGGCCCAGAAGATTATGTTTGATTTTCATAGCAGCCTTTGTGGAGGTCATCATTTCTGGAAGACCACAACTCACAAGATACTCCGAGATGGGTATTACTGGCCCACTTTATTCCCCGATGTTTGCAGGGAGATCAGAGCTTGCATCAAATGCCAAAAGTTCTCAGGAAAACAACAGCTCAAATCGCTTCCATTAAAACCCATAGTAGCTTTGACACCTTTTTAGCAGTGGGGGTTGGACTTCGTCAGAGAAATTCATCCTCCCTAAAGTGGTCAACACATATGGATCCTGACTGCAATAGATTATTTCACCAAGTGGATAGAAGCTGTCCCCACCAGAAGCGCATCACACAAAGTAATTATCAGCTTCCTGGAGGATATCATAGCCAGATTTGGCTATCCCAGCAGGATCATCACCGATAATGCTGCTTCTTTCAAATATGAACCTCTAATTAAGTTATGTGAGAAGTTCCAGATCTCGCTAATTCACTCCACCCCCTACTATCCCCAGGGAAATGGTTTAGCGGAATCCTCCAACAAAAGCCTGATAAAGATCATCAAAAGATTGTTAGAGGATAACAAAAGAGCCTGGGATTCAAAGTTGAAATTTTCTCTATGGGTCGATCGTGTCACAACGAAGAAGTCTCTGGGCACTTCGTCGTTTCAACTAGTCTACGGAGCAAAGGCGGTTTTCCCTACTCAGCTCGCCTTACCTGTGGTGAAGTTCTTTCAAGACTATGAGGGAGAACGAGATCATATGATCAGAAGAATTCATCAGATAGTGGAAGTGCAGCAGATCAGAGAACAAGTGAGGGACGCAGCTTATAGTCATCAGCAGAAGATCAAACAAGCTTTTGACATGAAGGTCAGGAAAAAGGAGTTCGAGATCGGGGATTTGGTATTTAAGTGGGACACACCCAGACATGATAAAGGCAAGCACAACAAGTTCGACGCCCTCTGGATTGGCCCCTTCAAAATCTCTGAGATTTTCTCCAACAACACATACGGATTACAGGATCTAGAGGGTGAAGAGGTTTTCAACAGCCCAATGAATGGGCGTTTTCTAAAAAAATGTTTTATTTGAGCCTTAGACAACTCCTCTGTTTGTAAATATTGTCCTTTTTCCTTTGTGTATTTTCTTTTTACATGTTTTTGGCTTAATATGTGACTCCATAGCCCAATAGCAAGGCACTGAAGCTTTGGAAGGAGTTCTTAGAGCATCGCAGGGACGAATCTATCCCCCATGGAGCCTAATGTTAGCGATATTTCTTGTCTCGGGATTAGGCATACCTAGGTCTGCAGTTTGCATGGGAAGCACCCGAGTGTAACACAAGAGAATCCCATTTTTTAGCAGCAAGTCAAGCGAGCGGGCGAAGTTTTTCCATCGGCGGCCGAGATCCATCCATAGAAGCGGATCGACAACCATTGGGTTTTTGGGGCTGACCAGTTGCCCAGGGTTTAGCAAGGGGAAGCTCCATGGGTCAAAATGAATCTGGACCGTCTGATCTCATTGGGACAGGTGGAAATCCTATCGGCATGTCACAGATCGGGGTTTCGAGGAGCAGGCACCCCTCATTTCATGCATTTCGAAACCCCAATCCCCGAATTTCCGATAGTGCCCAGGATCAGGCCCATGGTTCTGGCGCCTGGTGCTAAGAGAACAGGCCTAGAGGAGGGGTGTTTATGTTTGTCATTTGGCCACTCGAGCCCCGAAGCGTCGAGCTAAATATTAGAAGGAAGGCATTGTGATGCTCCAGATGTCGATTCGATGTGAGCTAAATCCCAATACCTGTTGGAGATTAATGAAGAAAAGAGAGGGTGGTTCAAACCTCACCTCGCTCATTTATTGCAGAGTATGGAGGTCCCGGTCAAAAGTCTACCTGGGAGGGTCCCCTGTACCATTTCTCCTCAGGGAAGCCACGCCGAGTCTTCAACTCGCCAGAAGAACCTGCACATGCCAAGTCAACATTCAAAGGGTTCAGCTACCTCTGGCGCGGGCCATGCCGAATTAAGGTAGCATATGATAGAGCAATGCAAGCCAGATTTGATTGAGGTGACACCATCCATTAAAATTTCTGAGACGCCTCTGTTGGGCGAAAGGAAGGGAAGAGCATATGTAGTCATTTTTTCCATTTTGTAAGGATCGATGGTTGAGCAGAGCTCCCTACTGTAATGTTTTAGAAGCTATTCTAGCTTTCAGCTTATGCATCTGTATATGAGATTTCTTGTTTTATGACAGACAGTTCTTCTTACTCTGTCTAACTTTCATCTCGTGCTAAGAGAGTTCGTGAATGACTGACTCGTGCAAATTATTGCAGTTTTGTTATGATAAAGGATTTATTATTGCATATTTGTATCCTCTGGCTTTGCGTTTGAATGTAAGCCAATCTTGTGTTTAAATGTCTTCTTCTACAGTCTGTTAGAAACCTGTTGTTTATAACAGACCTTCTCTTTCCTCTTGTATAATTCTTCCGCCTGTTCACCCTTTACTACAGCTCACTGTCTGAAATTTACGCAAGACCTCACTTGCTCATGCATATCTGGCCTGGGTTCAGAGTTGGAATGCTATTGTTTTGAGTTTACCTCCATTCGATCACCCATCTATAAGCAACTATGACATAAAACTGATGGGTGTCGGGCTTTTCTCCTGCTAGCAATCCAGGAGTGACTTCTGTCGCCAACACGACCAATGTCGTTGTCGCGCGTTCAGGTCGCTTTGCGTAAAAATGTGTTATAGTCCACAATGGTCAGTCTTTAATTCAAATTTTCGTCCAACAAGGTAGTGTCTCCAAACCTTCAAGGCATAAACGATGGCTAATAACTCCAAATCATGCGTCGCATAGTTCTCCTCATGCCTTCTTAGTTTCCTCGAAATGTAAGCAATCACTCATCCGTCTTGCATCAAGACTCTACCTAAACCTTCCTTGGATGAGTCAGTGCATACCAAGAAGTTTGTGTCCATGTCTGGGAACTTTAGTATTGGTGCCATTGTCAACAATTCCTTGAGCCTCCAAAATTCTTCCGTGCATTTCTCAGTCCAAACAAACTTCTTGTTTTTCTTCTGCAATTCTGTGATCGGATTTGCTACCTTCGAAAATCCCTCGACGAATCGTCAATAGTATCCTGCCAAACCCATGAAGCTACACACTTCCATGACATTTGTAGGTGTAGGCCATTCCATAATAGCCTCAACCTTGGCTGGGTCCACGACGATACCTTCACCGGAGATGACATGCCCTAAGTAATGAATCTTCGATTGGTAAAAAGAGCATTTGGACAACTTCCCATACAATTTGTGCTCTCGTAGACACTGTAGTACCAAGTGCAAGTGCTCGTCATGCTCCTCCGTCTTCCGAGAGTAAATCAAAATATCGTCAATGAATACTTGGATGACCTTGTCCAAGTTTTCGCGGAACACCCCATTCATCAAACTCATAAATACCCCTAGGGCGTTTGTCAGTCCAAACCTTAAAACAATAAACTTGTAATGTCCAAAACTCATCTTAAAGGCAGTCTTAGGGACATCATCCTCCTTGATCAGTAACTGGTGATACCCTGATCGCAAATCGATCTTGGAGAACACCATCGTACCCTTCATTTGATCGAATAGATCATCAATTCTCGGCAAGGGATATTGGTTCTTGATCGTGGCCTTGTTCAGTTGACGGTAGCCAATGCAAAGCCTCCATGATCTGTCCTTCTTTCGTATGAAAACAATCGGTGCACCCAACAATGACACACTAGGACGTATCAGTCCCAAGTCCAATAACTCCTTCAGTTGCATTTTTAACTCTTGTAACTCTGGGGTTGACATCCGATAAGGCGTTCTTGCTATTGGTTCAGTCCTCAGTTTTAGGTCTATGGTAAACTCCAATTCCCTCTCCAGTGGCATCCCAGGTAACTCCTCCAGAAACATGTCTACAAACTCTTTCACCACCGGAAGGTGTTCAAGACCTTCTGCTACTCCCTTCTCATTTAACGCAAGGATTTCATAAAGCTTGAACCCCTTGCGCATACTCTTCTGTAACTGTAAGGAAGAGATGAACCTCAAGGAAAATCCCTAGTTTCATCCTACAATCACACGTCTCTATCCCTCGTCATCAACCAAGCTCAACCATTTTGTCTTACAGTTGAGTATTGCCTCATGTGATTCCAACCAATCCATACCAATCACGACATCATAAGATCCTAATATCATGACGTACAAGTTGGCCCTCCTGACAAACTCTCCCAGGTTAAGGGCACAGCCCGTAACCTTTCCTCCAATCTTCTGTTTGGCTCCCGAAGCCATCTCTACGAAGCTAAATTCGTCCTATTCGACTGCCTTTACCTTAATCCTTTTTAGCGCTGCACCAAAAATGAAACTCTTGGTAGCACCAGGATCTATCAAAATACTGAGGGTCTGTTCAGCGACGGTACCTGCCGTCTCAAGCACAGTCGACTAATGCTCTGCTTGGCGGTTATTCACCGCTGCATGAATTCGATGGGCCTTGCCCATATCTCCCACGGTAGTGGGTCCAGCTGATCCAGACGCTCTGGTCCTCTCCACAGGGTAGTCACGCTGGTAGTGTGGCTCCCCACACGTCCAACACCCCTTCTTAAGCCCACTAGTCCTGGTACCCGAAGTAGAAGATGACGGCCCACTGGCTTGGAGTCTCGGTCTATTCTACTAAACAAGCCTAAACTTCTGCTGCTGCAGGCGACGCTACCACTGATGTTGTGGTCCCCGATAAGGTGTCCGCTGCTGAGGCATCAGTTTCCGGGGTGTAGTGGAAGTGGATCCCCTCTGGAAGCCATGATATCATCGCGTATGTTTTGTTGGTGTCTAGTGTTGTTGTGTTCCAGATGAAACCTGCCCTATTGGTCTCACTGGAGTCCTGGCCTGACCCCAACTGATAGGCTCCTTCTTTGCTATGAGGGCCTTCTGGATGACATCGTGCAAGGTTTGAGGCATCAAAATCCTAACCTTTGCACGCAGGTTTCCGTTAAGGCCAAACATGAACCTGTTGACCTTAAGTTTCTTCGTGTTAAAGTGCGGAGCATACCAGAGTAGCTCCATAAAATGGGCCTCGTACTCGGGCACCGTACGACCTCCCTGTAGTAAGGCATTGAACTCATTGAGCTGACACTCAATGAATTCCTCGGAAAGGTACCTCTCTCAGAACCATTCCTTGAACAGTTCCCATGACACGTCTTCGACGACCATGTTTATTTATGGTAGGAGCGTCTTCCACCATAGAAGAGCGCTCCCCTTCAGTTGAAAGACTGCCATGCGGACCTTCATGTTGGTTGTATAATAGCGAAGTGTGAAGCACATCACCATGTTCTCCAACCATGCCTCGGCGGCTGCACCATCTGGGGCTCCAAAGAACTCAGGAAATTTGACCTTCTCAAGCTCACGGTGAATGCTACCAGTATCGACCGGAGTGCGCGGTGGAACCTCAGCGGGAACCGACACTCTAGCCTCATCTCTGTCCAAACGACTGTTTAGTGCCTCGGACATGCGCTGAAAAGATCTCATCATTCTGACTACATCACCAACTACTATCTGCTCCTGTCCGAGAACCTGCTCGTCTCCCTAGGGGTTAGACCTCTCAGGCGTGGATGCTACTGGAGGCGTCGCGCCCCCTCCCCTAGCACCCCATCGTCTGCCTCCACGGCATCCTCTAACCATGATTAGCTGCACACACACAATCAACTCAATTAGCAACAGTATAATCAAATCATGTCAATGAAAGTCGTAGCGATCCCAAGTCACGGGTTGAACCCACTCTGATACCATATGTGATGTACCTCCCGTTCGTCATGGCATCGTCCACTCAAAACAAGTGCATTTTTTTTTTTTTGTGTGTGTGTGCGCGTGTGTACAAGGGTAATAAATACATTATACTATGTGTAGCAACGCGACAATGAATATGTCGCATGCAACAGTGACAACCAAATAATGACCCAAGATGTACATCAAGCATCAGGAAGCAAAGAGTGATAATCATCCGACGAGAATAAAAGACTAACTACTCACCCGTCCTACCCTGCAATGGTTAGGACCTCCAAGACACATAAGCAACGCTCAAGACCAGGTTCCCATTGATTTTAACCAATTAAGGTCTAAGGGCTAGCGACTGTTCTGAGGAACAAGGAGGCGTCTACTTCCCACTAACACAACCAGACCAAACTAAATATGCTAAATCAACAACATCAATGACGATCGTTGCGCAATAAGTTTCTATGAACCAACACACATCACAAGAATTCAACGGTGCAAGAGAATTTGATTACAAAATCCATCATGAAACGACATAAGTGCGAGCGAAAAGAAAAACAACTTTATTTTAAATCAAGAAGCAAAGGTAGTCATCTACTTTACTTCGAGGCACGGAAATAATAATTCATTAATTCAACTGTAGCTAACATTTCTAGTGGTAGATGAAGTGATTACACACGTGCCCGTCATACCTATCATGGTGCCAAATAAAATAATTTTCTATGATTAATCCATCCATTACGCAATATAAAAAGAAAACAATTGAGCAAAGGAATTACATGAAGAATAGCAAGATACACATGGGCATAACTACAATTTTGAAATGTCATAAAACTATTTTAAATACGATTAGTAACTTGTTAAGATCAAGATCATTTTAGTCAGGCATCACTTATTGATGATTCCACTCATGTAACAAGTACAAATCCTAGGTAGCTCGCTATGCATCTTAAGGAAATGAGCTATTTTACTTAAGTGATAAATTAAGAATTCAATACCAAATTCCAAACCCCCCCCCTTTTTTTAAGGTAATCAAGAATTCAATACTTTTAACTTGCAAGTGTCTAAGGCCTAAAATTTCAAGTGTCAAGGATTATAAATGTACGATGTTAAAGCAGTTGGATAAAATTCTAGTTTATATTGGGAACTGGGTCAATAGTGAATTCAAACATAAATGCAATCGATTTAAGATTCTAATTGAAGTTTTTTGTTGATAAACTGCGCTTTAGAATCTAGAGATAAATTCAGTGGTTGAAAGACCATGGGAACGATCCGATTATACATAACTAGCCACTCTAATCATTCTTGCCAGATCTCAAACGAAATCAACAGTTACGACAACCCACAAGGAAAAAGGCATAACCATTAAACTACCACTATCACGATTATAGAGTTAACAGGATTATTTGTAATGACACTTTCGGAAAAGGAAAAAGATTGAAAACAAGAACGAGGTACTCTGTCATCCTTGTGAAGGTTAAGAGTGTAGATGCATGTCCCACTAAACTTCCAAAACTGAGAATTACAGAATTAATCCAATAAATACCAAAATCTAAGCTTCCTTCTAAAATTGTGTCTGAGTCCAATTGATGTCGCTGTCCCAACATTCTAAATCTCAGCAGTTATATTAAAAGATAAAAAGATTGATAAGTGAAGGCACGGACTAAGGGAGATGCTAGAAAGGGTTTAGTTGCCTCCAGTTACGTTACCTAACCTGTGTAACAACATTATTGTTGTAGAACCGACGTGTAAAGTGGAGAGTGTGACCAATGTTGTCTTAACCAACTCTATAAATAGAATTACAACTCAAAGCTGAAATTGCTAAAAACATGCATATCAAATGGACGTGTTAGGGTACTAAATTGTAATAGAATTAACAATCTTATCAAAGGAATCAACCAATGAAGGAACGAAACTTTACCAGACTCAAAACTCTACAACGAGTTGGGAAATATGTTGTTCATTCGAAGTGATAGGTGGACACGATACAACCAGGAAGGAATAAGACGTCACGCAGATAGTTGGGAGACCATTCAACTCAACAAATTATGCCTAAATCTCCTTATCAACATGGCACTGGTGGTTGGAGTAATTCTATATCGATGCCAACAACCAATAAAACCATAAAGGGATAACGAATGAGGATTTTTACTCGTGGAAAAAAACAGTGGTTGGGATTGACAAACACAGGAAATTGATACAGCCTAAAGACAGAGGTGATAATAAAGAGGAAAACGAGGTGAAAAGTTACTGTATTCGGTTAATAAGGTTGGGTTGTCAAAAAAGGGTCAAGGAAATTACGGCAATGATAAAAACACCAAAATCAAGTTTCAGTAACAACTTACCCAAGCCAAATTCCAGAAACAATTCTCAGTAACTAAATACAAAAATGAAAATGCCAGGAACTGCAATCGCATGCCAGTAATTAAATTCACAAGTCATTATACCAAATACAACTGCCAGGAAATGCCATCACAGAATATTAATAAATTTCACAAATGCCATGACCCCCCCCCACCCCATCAAAGAATGAATTCAAAAACCCCCCTTTTTTCTTATCTGGTTAAACAACAACAGTAATAGGTATTATCGATTACAAATGAATTCTCCATTGCCGAACGAATTCACCATTACATCCATTACAGAAGAGTTCAAAATTTTATTTTTTTTCCATTATCTAGGTAAATAACCGAGGTAAAATGTTGATATTTATTACCACAGGAATTCGCCATTACAACGCATTATCTACGTGAATACCAGAGGTAAAATTACAACACATCCAAGTATATAAGACCATGCATTATAACTATATCAGTGGTTTTCAGTGACTGTAAAACTATACAAAAATAATTTAAATGCGAATATACCACATACGAGAAAATACAACACGAAGAGTAACGCAGAAGCATAAAGATCCCAACCAAGGAACAGGAAAACCCAAACCAGAACACTAACCACAATAATTTTAGGCAATCAATCGTACAGACAAAAGCTCAAGGCATAAATCATCCATTTACAATCAACATACAGCTCAAGCATAAGTTCCTAATGCATTCTACTCTACAAAATAATGAGTGTATCATTGCCTTATCGCCCGCCTCGAATGACATACGTGCGTTGTGTGCCGCTCTCGCTCGTCGACCATCGAGACTACATCGGTACCTCCCAGCCAACACTAGGGGTACTCTGCTTCCCCCTTAGCCCCCTGAGCCACAAAGGGGCCACACACTTTCCAGATGGTACGTCTAGCTCCCAACTCGCCTCGCAAGGCCGAGCTACCACTCCTCTCCGAGATGGGAAATTCCAACTCCCACAAGTAAATCAGTCAAGTCACTAATCTAGAAGCATAACGTTAAGCTAACAGTCGATCCCTTTCTTTCTTCTCCTCCCTTTATTTTATAGATTTTTAGAACTTCCATTATTTCCTTAAATCTCATTTAATTTAAGTTTTAATAAAAATCTTCTAAAAATTCTCCTTCGTACATGTGTCATCCATCCCCCTCTTTTCTCCATTTATTATTTTATTTAATTAAATAAATGTCCTATTTCCCTCACCCACCTAGATTTACTCCTAAATTCACTCCTAGGTGTCCCTAGATTCCCTTATAGGTTTTAAAGGCTTTCCCTATTATGGAGTTGCTATTTTAGTTCAATTTAGAAGGTTCTTAAATGCAGATTCTTTACTAAGTTGACCTCCCGCTTTTTACCATAAGTTCCCCTCTTTCCCTTTTTATGTTACCTCCATTCCCTAGTTTCCTAATTTTTATATTTCCTTCTTTCCCCTTTTTATTAGAGTCGAAAATGAAAAATGCGCAAGTTAACCTCCTTTCCCTTTAAATTTTATATCCACCGATTTTATTTAATTTCTTACTCTATTCATTTTACCCAAAAAATTATGAAGACCAAAGTTATTACTCAAGTGGTTTCTATTTTAATTTTTTATTTATTTATTAATTTATTTTTATATAGATAATTTCTTAAGGGTAGACAAAATTTTACCCCTAGCGAAGTTTTAGACTTAGGACTTAGATTCTAAACTGGGCGACATTTTAATTAGGGAAGTTGTTTTAAAATTTCTTAATGAGATATTTGTCTTAGGGCCATCTAGGTTCGTTCCTTTATCATCATCAACGTGACATGCCCTTCAGGACACACTAGGTGCTCCAAGGGTGCCACTCGCCTCATCTGTTCGTTTGCGCGACATGCCCTTCAAGACGCACTACGTGCTCCAAGGGTGCCACTCGCCTCTTTTGCTTCATTTGCGTGACGTGACCTTCAGGACACACCACGTGCTCCAAGGGTTCCACTCGCCTCTTGACTGATTGGTAGACATCAATAACCCCTGGAGTCAACACTCCGCCAGGTGAACTTGTGGGAGACTAAGGGATTCTAAGGAATAAAGCCCCCGCCTTATTGCACACCCTTTAGAATCATCGTGAGTGACTATCGCAGTCTACCCTCATGACATCATGGGTCCTCTCGAACTAGGTAATCGTTAACCTATAGTTCGAGCCATGGCGAGAGTGCTAGTAGGCTATGGCAGGGCTGCTGTCCACACCTCTCCCTCAACCTCTCTGGTAGTTGTGTGTGACCCCTTTACTCCATATGTGAGTATGGTCGGTAAGCTATCATCAACCTGCATCATCAACAAATCATGTCAGAACATATCCACATCATATCATATAATCAAATGTACTAATATCACAGTAAATCAATCAAACCCTAATAGCACACTCCCTGACTCGATCCGAAGTCCAAGGGGTTCCATCGATGCCTCTGCATCCTCAGGGTCCAAAACCCTGCACACTCAGTAAAACCGAGTCAATAGCACCTGTCTATGTCAATGTAGTAAAACAACATGTCATCTACCCATGACGCATCATAATCAAAGTCAAATGTTTTAATATCATAATAATCTGGATCACTTGCCAGCAAGTGTCCTCAAAGAATAAGTTCACTCAGTGTGCCAGAGCGGGATGTTACAATGTTGTAGAATTTGGTGATGACATGTGTTTAATTTACTTGTAATCTTCATGTATACAATATTGTCTTTGTTGAAACATATTTTGTTATCGTAACATTTGTAGGTGGTTGTCATCTAAAGAAATCCATAAGGAAAATATAAAATATTGGAAGTGAGAAATTCCTCGTTTAATGTGTGCAATGCAAAAGTATCTACCTCCAACATTTTTCAATGCGCAAGAACACTACCTCATACACCAGATCAAGGAGATTGAATTGTCTGGACCTGTACACACAAGGTCAATGTGGATGGTGGAGAGACACTTGAATTCATTGAAGGCTTTAGTTAGACAAAGAGCGCGTCCTGAGGGTTCTATGGTGGATGGGTATATGGTATATCAAACATTAGTGTATATTAGCGATTATCTTCCGGATTTAGGGAGGAAAATTAATATGCATTGCATTTGGGGCGTCAATAACGTCAAAATATCTGAAGTGGAGGTCTTGGTTGGGAATGGTAAAATGAGGAAAGTGAAAGGTATTATATTATTTTATTTTTATCTATATTGTATGTCTTCAATTTATATTATACCTCCATCAATTATTATTATTCATTATTCTTACTAATTTATATTTTTTTTATTGCAGCTGGTCGAGTGTGGGATGCACTACATTTATACATTGCTAACAATCTTGATTGGATGAAGCTATGGATAGAACAATCTGAACAACATCATGGTAGGTTATCATGGGAAGGGGTGGCTACATTAATTAAAAGAGCTCATCGTAATGAAGATCAAAATCTTACATAGAGGGAGATTGATTTAGCATATGGTTTAAAATATAAACAGGTAAGCATATAAAATTTTACCTGCACTTTCTGTTATTATACAAAATGTTAAATATGTATTATTTTTTAATATTTATTAAGTTTAAATACGTTTATTAATTATTAATTTATTTTGTACTTGTCGGGAATATTGTTGTTGAAGCACCACAAAGCTATGTGGTATAATGGTCGTCAAAAGGGTGGATGACATGAAGAAAACCGTCGATTCAGGGATAACTGTAGTGTTTCAAGTCACTAATGTTTCTTCTAGAAGTGACAAACATCCAAGACTAATAGAAAATAGATATTATGGATATTTGGATGATATAATCGAGTGTGACTTCAAATCCTTAAAGATAATTATGTTTGAGGTCAAATGGTATCATTTACAGATAAATGAACGTGATCCTGAAAGAACTGTTGTTCAGCATGACAATGGTTTTACCATGTTTAATACAAGGACATTTGAGCCGAGTCTAGAAAGTTATGTTCTTCCAAGCCAATGTGAGAAGGTATTCTATTGCGAGGTTCCTGGTAAACAAGGTTGGTCATTTGTTGTTAGATATGATCCAAGAGGAAGGCCTGTAAAGTATAATGTACCGGAAGAAGATGATATTCAAGAACTAGAAGGTGATACAGAGGAACATGAGGAGGTAGACTGTGTATCATCAGATGACGAAGTCGAAGAAGTTGACCTAGCATATGATGTAGATGATAATGTTCTCGATGATGCTATATCTGATTATGATATTATGGAAAATTATGATAGTAGTGATGATGATGTTGATATGGCCAATCCATTCGACAATGATTCTAAAATACCAAATGATGATACATAATATGGTGAGTTGGATAAAGAAGAAGATCAATGACATTCCTACATGTGGTGAGTTAGTTTCATTAAGCACTTTAATTTGTACTATAGATCTCTTATGTTGTTTTTCTTTCATGTAATCTTAGTGTCGTTTTTAATTATAGTTGTTGAATCTAAATAGATTAGGTATTGGGGAAATGACAATGTTCATGATGAAGATGATATTGACGATGTTGAGTTTGATGAAGAAGAATATGAATGATTTATAGAGGTATGTGTTTTATATGATGATCTTTATATGTTCAAATTGGGTATATATAGAGGTATGTGTTTTACATGTTCTTTATTATTTCAAATTGGGTATTGGGAAATTAAGAGTGATGTGAGGGGGAGGGGGGGAGATAATTAGAGCTTCCACCTTCACATGGTTGCCCCTGTTTAGTAGAGAATGAACTATTCTCAAAACCAAGAGAAGATCATGAAAAACAAAGTTGAATTGACTTAAAGAAATTATCCCAAAGTTGTTTTGAGCTAGTACCTGCACACAAAGACAAACAAGGTTAGGTATTCTTGGAATTTTGGCAAAAAAGGTATAAAGGGATTTTTTCATGCCCATCATCAATTTCTTCATGTCCTACATGTCATGGGTTGGTCTAGTTAACACCTCTTTTTTCCATTTGTATAATATAGTATTTTAGATGTTCTTTATAATTTCAAATTGGGTATGGGGAAATTGAGAGTGATGTGAGGGGGGGGGCATAATTAGAGATTCCACCTTCACGTGGTTGCCCCTGTTTAGTAGAGAATGAACTATTCTCGAAACCAAGAGAATCTCATGAAAAACAAAGTTGAGTTGACTTAAACAACTTAGCCTAAAAGCCAAGTTCTATTTCCAACTTCCTATGCCTCAAGCTAGTACCTGCACTCAAATACAAACAAGGTTAGGTATTCTTGGAATTTTGGCAAAAAGGTATAAAGGGATTTTTTCATGGCCATCATCAATTCATCATGTAAAACATAAACCCCAATTTAGTGGATTATTCTATTTGTTCCCAGTGAATATGGATGCTCATTAGGCAAGAAGTGACCTGTGAATGGGGCCAACATTGAATTTTTTTCAAATTGTTTCTGAATGCATTGAAATTTGACATGGATAGACTATTCACATGCCTTAACGATATGGGAGGGTTTCTGGACATAAACCCTAATTTTTCATCATGTAAAACATAAACCCTAATTTAGTGGAGTATTCGATTTGTTCCCAGTCATTTAGTGCCTACCTATCATGGGTTGGTCTAGTTAACACCTCTTTTTTTCCATTTGGTGCCTATGCTGACCCTTTCTTTTATAATTCCCAATAACCCCATTATCCCCACCATGAATTTTAGTTCAAAATACATAGACTGTCAATGAGAGTTGATCTGGTCATGGTGTGTAGGAATAGGCCTAACACCTTAAAAATTATCATTCTCCAAATATCTTATTATACAAATTTTACAAGGAAATTGTACTAGGAATAGACACGGTGGCAAAAGTGACCTGTGAATTCATCATGTAAAGGAGTTTATCGATCCTAGAGATAATCAAAACCAAGAGAATCTCATGAAAAACAAAGTTGAGTTGACTTAAAGAACTTACCCCGAAAGCCAAGTTCTATTTCCAACTTCCTACGCCTCGAGCTAGTACCTGAACACAAAGACAAACAAGGTTAGGTATTCTTGGAATTTTGGCAAAAAGGTATAAAGGGATTTTTTCATGGCCATCATCAATTCATAATGTAAAACATAAACCCCAATTTAGTGGATTATTCGATTTATTCCCAGTCCATATGGATGCTCATTAGGTGAGAAGTGACCTATGAATGGGGCCAACAGTGGCCTGTGAATGGGGCCAACAGTGGCCTGTGAATGGAGCCAATGTTGAATTTTTTTCAAACTATTTCTGAATGCATTGAAATTTGACATGGATAGACTATTTGCATGCCTTAATGATATGGGAAGGTTTTTTGGACATAAACCCTAATTTATCATCATGTAAAACATAAACCCTAATTTAGTGGAGTATTCGATTTGTTCCCAATCATTTAGTGCCTACATGTCATGGGTTGGTCTAGTTAACACCTCTTTTTCCATTTGGTGCCCATGCTGACCCTTTCTTTTATAATTCCCAAGAGACCCATTAGCCCCACCATGAATTTTAGTTCAAAATACATGGACTGTCAATGAGAGGTGATCTGGTCGTGGTGTGTAGGAATAGGCCTAGAACCTTCAAAATTATCATTCTCCAAATATCTTATTATACAAATTTTACAAGGAAAATGTACTAGGACTAGACACGGCGGCAACAGTGACCTTTGAATTCATCATGTAAAGGAGTTGATCGATCCCAGAGCTAATCTCGGTGAGAAGGACCAAAGTTGATCGATCCCAGAGCTAATCACGTCAATAGAGGCAAACCTTGAAACCACCAATTGTGAAGATTTCAAACAAAGATGGCGAAGGCTCGATCTTTACATTCCAATAAATTGGGAAATCCCCCCCTCTTGCATCTGGTCACTTTCTCTCTTATATAATTTCAAATTTTATGGTTAAAGGAACTTATCCCTTGTGTCGATGAAGAAAGAGGTTCGCATTCCTCCAAATTTTCCATATTTGACCTTCATGAAGCTAGCCCATATTGCTTGGGATTTGGATTGCACCCTTGAATCTGTTATGCACATCCTTTCTAATGGTTTGGGCTTCAAGCCCTCCTTTGGCCCCATTCAAATCATCTAGGAAAAACTTTTGACCCTCTTTGCCTCATTTGTTACAACACCCAAAAGGATCCTTTCCATTACATCCAAGGAACATGGAACATGGAAATTTAAGACAATGTTATAGACCACAACATTCAGTTCAAGCCGAGGATCTCAATGTAGAAAATCATAATCTAGGGGTCCATCATATTATTATATAAATCAAGGTATTACTCACATTTGATATGTAAAAAAAACATATAAGTGTTCCACATTTTTCTCTATTGCCTCAAAGAGATGATACAAAATACAAGGGAAACCATTAGCCTAATTATCCCATCATGGGATTGTAAAACTGCTCATTTGTGATCGATTATAAAGACACCCACACACGGTTTCATGATATACAATCCCTGGTGAGGCCCTATTAAAAAATCTACCTCCAAGCCAAAATTGGTTCTTATCCATCCTCCGGCTCATCTTTTTGCCCAGTGCTCCCTTGTGTCATTGTTTTCATTACAGCTCTTCATGTGTTTGGGTACCCATCTTGCAAACTAGCCTTGAGTTGTGTTTGGGCACCCACCTTGTGAAATTGCCTTGGGTTGCGTTTGGGCACCCATCTTGTGAACTCCTCTAGCTCATCTTTTTTCCTAGTGCTCCCTTGTGTGGTCATTTTCATGTGGTTGTGCGATCACTCAAGTTATATTATAATATTATATATATTATAATATATAATATATTATATATTATAAATAATAAATAAAACAAAACAAAATCAAAAAACATTTAAGAAAAACAAAACCACTACTTCCACACTCATCCCCTTTGAGCTTGCCCCCAATTACTTTCACTCACGTGGTCTGCACAGTGGAGGAGGAGGGGTGCACGCATCTGCACACACAGAGGATGCATGTCATCTGCAGAGTGGAGGAGAAGGAGGGGAGCAGTCTACACACATAGAGAAGGAGGCACGCGGTTTGCAAAGTGGAGGAGAAGGAGGGGTGCATGTCTGCACACACAGAGAAGGAGGGGCACACTGAGGAGGTAGAGGAGCAACTGCCTGAATAGCTGCACAGAGGAGGGAGAGGTGTACGGATGAGGGAGGGATTAAAACCATGGTAAGTCTTCTTCTTCCTCACCTACGATGGATTTTAGGGTTTCTCAGAGGTTATAATTTTTATTACATCATAACAATTCATGCTAGAGTTTCTCAGAGGTTTTCATTCACTACTCTCTTTGTTGGGGTTTATGCTTCATCCACAAAATTACATAATCCTTTATAAACTCAACCCTACCCTTTGCATAATCCACAAAATTACATAATCCTTTGCTGGGGTTTATGCTTCATCCCTACCCTATTATAAAATCAACCCTAGTGTGCCCCTATTTTCAATATTGCAGATTCTCTTAAATATTTTCATGTTTTATTCAACCGTGTAACCTAAATATATTACCACCATTTTTTATTCTTATGCATATATGGTGTGATGTGGCTAAACTACGGTTTTCGACACTAAGAAATAGATCATTGAATCTTCAATAAAGACCTTCATTATAAGTCCCACTTATTTGAGGTGGATTTGTTTTCTAACTATCTTATGCGACCCACGAACTACATAGATGATAATTTTGCATGCTTATAATGTCATATGTTGAAGGACCATACAATGCGTTCATCATGTGGAAAATTTACATCATTTCAATTTGGATTCAAAACAAAAGGATGTTCATGCCCCGATTGAAAACTATCCTTAGAATATCTCACTTAGAGAAAATCGATGCCTATATTGGCCACCCAAATAGAAACAAAGTTTACAAACTCTTCTATTTCACTAGATTCATATCCTTAGATTGTATACCTAGGTGAATAGAGTACAAACACCTACCCAAAATATTGAGTGAAGAAATACTTTGTGTTTTCTAAGAGGTTGGGCTCCAACCCTAGATGCAAAATTCTTACATTCAAAGTTATAATTTCAATGTTTAACTTTAGCTATACTATAATATGAATATTGTTGGCCTAATGTTTCCTTCTCCCTCGATGGAGTGTAGGTACAACCAAATATGTATCTATCATACCTATCATCCAACTCAAGCGATGAAATTTTGAGAGGGACAAGGGAAAACATATCCAACACATGTTACAAGGCGAAAACAACTAGAGGTGAAAGGGTCAGAAGAAAGTTTGTTAGGCGCATGAAATTCTTTCTTGCTGAAGGAGGATCATGCTCTTATGATGATGAGAGCATAGGTGACATCGAGGTTCCCTTGAGGTACAAACACCTACTTAAGCAGTGGGTACCCAAGGAACTTCCAGAGTTGGACACCGACTTCTGTGTTAATGAGAGGATGTATCGTATTGCTCTGTCATCCATCCATGGCCTTGGTTTATTCTCCATGGATGGCATAAAGGTAAAATATGGAAGATTAGTTGAATTGTTTGATTATGTTGGACCATGTTACACTTATGGAGTATGGTTGAGTCTGGTCCAATATATGCCTAGTATGTGGAGATACGCACTCGCCGCAAATTATATACAACTGAAAGACAATATTAAAAATAAAGGAGTGACTATGTATATTGATGGAAGGCCAAAGACATCGGGGAATATTGCAAGTCTTATAAATAGTACAAGGCCTGGGATGACAAGAAAGGAACCCAATTGCATTTTTGAGGAGCATGAAGGTAACAGGATATTTGTATGTGCGGTGAAAAAAATAACGGCAGGCGAAGAGTTGTTGGTCGATTACAATCTAAATTGATTCGACCTAGGAACGTCTTATTTTGCTACAGTACAAAACCTATTCCATACCTCTCTTATCTTACCTACAGTTTCCCAACCATAATATCACCAATTCATGGATAGAATGAAGCATGTATTCATTGAATCTTCAACAAAATTTGATTTTGCTTCTTGTAGAAAAAGTTATGAATGAAATGCTGAGAGAGGTCAC
>ML783102.1:194038-209536 GCA_009831015.1 Picea engelmannii
GGTTTGGTGACCTCAATATTTGTTGCAACGCCTAGTTGTGTAGGTAAGGTTTGCAAAGGAGATTTCTCCTTTTAGGGGTGATATCAAAATACAATTCACAAAATTTCCAAGTGTTTTGGAAATCCGTCTTCATAAGAGATATGCATCATTCAATGTTAGATTTGTATCATTTATCTTTTAAGTATAAATCATAGACCCTAGCAAGTGGTCTATGTGCCAATATTTTGTAATCTTGTTCAATAATCTCCTCACATACATATGTTAATCTTGCAATTTCCTAATCCTTTTTTGTAGTTTCTTGCATTTGTTTTACTAGGTCTATTTTTATCTTGGTATTTTCATTACCGAGGACTTCTAAATTTTCATTAAAATCTATTGAGGTTAAAGAAAATTTCTCTTCAAGCAAAGTGATTAGTTGGTTATGCTCAAATGACAAAAACAAAGTTCTCACCTTTTTATTCTTCTTATTTCTTCCATTGCTACTTCACCTTGAGCAATCAACAACTGTCTCATCAAAACTTTAACTAAATTTGTGGCCACAATGTGTGTTAGAATCCTCTTTTGTAGCCTATTCGAACCATATCTCCTTATCCTCTTTGAAATATGCTCAATAACATAGCTACTCTCTTCATGTATTACAAGTGTCTTTTCATCAACAAGGTTGTTGATTTTTCCTTTTCCTTAACAATTGGAACCCCTAACAGGGTGGTAGGATCTTGCTTGGGCTAAGGTATTTTCCATTCTAGCCCTCGAAATATTTGATTCTAGTTCCTAATCTATTAAGGAAAACACTTTTAATGTGCAACAATTGTCCACATTTTCTTCATCTTTTAACATGATGACACAACACCCAGGTACTAAATTTGATGGTGTTGTTCAAAATTCAAGATCTTAAAGGCTACAAAATACATTGTCCGAGATGACACGAACAATTTGAAATCTTCTTTGATGTTTTTAACTTCTTCCTGCCAAAACCGAAGTGAAAGAAACGAATGTCATTCGAGGAGACCACATACAACTGGAGTTTCTAAATATGATTGAACTTTCGATTGGAATCTGTGTGTGAGAGCCAAGCTATTTTGTGTGTAAATGAGCAATCTGTGGGATATTTTATGTGTTGTTGAGAAACATACCCCGAGTTGCTACTGTTTGATTCACTGCATTCCGCACCATAGCCATAATCCCAAGTCTGTTTGATTCACTGCATTCTGCACCATAGCCATAATCCCAAGTCTATTTGAATAAGTGTTAGGTTGATTCCATGTTTGATCACATAGAAGAAGTTAAAGCCATGGAAAGCCTCTCTCACTTTCCTAAACTCATACATTTCCACTTGTTTATGATTGCTTGAAGTGGGGGTAGCACCCATATACCATTATATAGCATAAATTTTGGCAGTCGCCGTGTTTGGAACCACCCTCATTAAATTAATTGGATGATTAATATAACTACAATGAAGGTATTTACAATGCATGTCGATTGAACCTATTGTTGTCAAGTTATACTTTGGTGTATGCTTCATAAAAAGACCTATTTATTCACAATTAAATATTTTTGTAGTGGACTTCGGTGCATATCCATGTATGTATGCTTCTCAACAAGGACTGTTTCACATTTATCCCCTTAACTTGCCTTCTAACATTACCTTAAAGAACAATTGTGACCCCAAGATGAATGCTTATCTAAAGGCATGTTTATGTCCCTGATTTTACAAGGGTGATAGAAAATTCTATCATCAATCCATGCACTTTCCTATCAACATTTTATTATTAATCTTTACGCTTTCCTATCTGCATCTTCATTTTCCTATTTGAAGGGACTAGATCTGAAATTAACAATGTTATTTGTTTGTATGCCTTTGTATTAATGTTTACGCTTTCCTATTTACATGTTCTTTTTATCAATTTTCCTATTTGAAGGGATTTGATCTGAAATTAACAATGTTCTTTGTTTGTATGTCTTTCTCTAAAATTGACGAATGTACCATAAATTTAGTTCATATGATATCTAAGATCAATGGTCACCAATTCATTTGTAACAACTAAGAAGAGTCTCTTTAGCATGTCCCTTTCTCTATTCCTCACCTTTAGAAATATTTCTAGCATCTCCTCCATCATAAAAAAATATGGTTTCATTTCCATTAGGAGACATGAGCTTCTTGAAGCCCTCTACAATTGATATAGAGTCTTCTGGTGCACCCTTTTACCTAGACATGTTTCCCTCCCATAAGATATATATCAGTAATTCATTTTATCCCTTGCTCCATCCAAATTTCCCATAGCCCTACCTCATGTCATATATTTTCATTTGGAGACATCAAGAGAGTTGTTCACATGATCAATAAAAATAGAGTTAAATATGAGGAAGACCTACACATTGAGTTCCTCAAACATGGTATTCACTCTATCAACTTACATATTGTCAATTTGTTTGATTTATTGCGTTGTTTGATCAAGTTCTCCTTTCACATGGTTCCACCATATCATCCAACCCATTTTGAAATCAAGGTTTAGTTAAGATCCTACAATTACATGACCATCATGATTGGACACACTTAAATACTGTTATCAAATTTAGTTAAGATCCTGTGTTGAATGGCATAATTTTTTTTTTTTTTAAACCACAACATTGGTCGCTTTAGCGACTAACATGTTCGTCACTAGTATTGGCAATTGGTCACAAACACCAACCTGTTAGTCACTAGAGTGACCAACCTGTTGGTCAGTCGAGTGACTAACATGTTCATCGCTAGTATTGCCAATTGGTCGCAAACCCCAACCTGTTAGCCGCTAGAGCGACCAACCTGTTAGTCGGTTAAGTGACTAACATGTTCGTTGCTAGTATTGCCAATTGGTTGCAAACCCCAACCTATTAGTCACTAGAGCAACCAACCTGTTAGTCGTTCTACCGACTAACATTCGTCGCTAGCCGAACTTTTCCATATTATGAATAGGCTTTGTTTCTCGGTCGCTAGACCGACAAAGATCCATGTGTGGCTGCTAGACCAACGAATGTATTCCGACGAAAAAAAATTCATCTTGGTTGCAAAAACGACTCTATGCCGACGAAAAATTGTCTCTACTTTGTCGCAAAAACGTTCAAATTTAATAGTGTCTCTTGCATATTTCAATTTAACTTATATTAAAAAACTAAACCAAATCATAAATTAATTAAACTCTACAAGTGTTTGAATCTTGTATTATCTAAATTTATGTACATACATGTAGGTGATTCGACATCTACTTCAATTTTTGTAATGACCCCACTCATTACGACAACACGCGATGCATAATAAGAGAAAAAAAAATCCTTCTTTTTAAAAAAAAAATAGGAAGGTAACAACGACAACAGTTAATCAACGCAACTTGACGATGAACACAATGCACGCATTTCAGCAAATAGACAACATAACGACCTAGCATACTAGCACATCATGCACCAGGATGCAACATACGAAATCAATCAGACAAAATAAAAATAAAAAAATGAATACCCGCCCGTCTTACCCTACAAGGTTAGGACCTCCAAGACACATAAGCAACACTCAAGCCTAGGTTCCCATCAATTTTGACCATTTAAGGTCTCAATGCTAGCGATTTTTCTAAGGAAAAAGGAGGTGTCTACATATTTCCTGAAACAAACAAGACCAAGCCTACCAAAAAGGGGAAACATCAATCAATCCCAACACAACCCACATCAAGCGAAACTGGTAACTAGAACTGTCACGGTGAGCAAGGAACAAAATCACATTCAAGCACTACAGTGCAATTTACAAAACATCAATTTGATTATCATCTCATCATCATCGAGAAGCGCATGTCCCAAAGCCAGGTTATCATACGCACTCATAGCATCAATTGAGATAAACGAGGCACAAGGTAACTATATTCAATACAGGTTTAGACTAGTGCAACAATATATTGATCACATTAACATTTTACCATCGTAATATCATTCCAAGAACAATATATCCAACCTCAACTTGTCATTAAAATAATATAATAACACTCACCAACCTTTCTTTAAAATAAGACAAAGTTTAACCATGCTTAAGATCCTTAGTGCCAGCTATAACAATGCAAGGCTTAACTTAAAATGAAACAATATTTTTCCCAAATATAAAATATAACAACGCTCTTGCTTAAAATACAACAATGTTGAACTAAAATATAACAATGCAGATATGACCATGTCGTACTTAAAATATCACAAGGCTTAATCTAAAACATATCAAATCTTTTATTAAATTACAAGATGTATTAGTGCCATAGCCTCTTCAGTGATTCCAATATGTGCCCAATTAGCTCCCTGAGGTAGAACTTTCATTTATTTTCAATTGCAATTAACCCAATAAATCATTATAAAACAATTAACTAACAAAAGGGATATAAATCGTTATAAAAAAATTAACATCAAAAGGGAATAAATCATTAAACACAATTAACTAACAAAAGGGAATTAAATCGTTATAAAACAATTAACATCAAAAGAGAATAAATCGTTATAACACAATTAACTAAAAAAAGGATAACCGCAACAATCATTATTGGAAATATAATTGTTGCAAAGTAAATAAAGTTGTTTAAGGCAATAAACAATATAATAGATTCCCTGCCGCACTACCCAACAATAAGCTACTTACTGCCTTAACTCTTCCTGTCACAAGATAAGGCGTTATTTATGACTATAGAGCCAACATACTATGTTTAATATTGACTAAATAAATGTGAAGGTATAAAAACTGGAAACTGCAACCGTAAAAAAAACATTTACTGCACAAAAATGGAGACAACAGTTGTATAAGGGCGTAAATGTCATATGTGCGCCGTGGGCTGACCCACTGAATGCATGAAAGCCACGATGTGCTGCACATGTCGGGGACTTCCCACCTGTGACTGAGCAGACAGGAGAAGTTTGTGTTGAAACGTTCGTGCAACTTCGAGCCTAAGGAGGGAGAGAAACATAAGTCTTGCGCCTACTAAAGTAGTTAAATGTTGGTTGTGGTTGACTGTTAGGGCAACGTTGTCCACCGGAGACGAGATGTTACGACCATGCATCGAGGCCCAACATCGATCCAACAGATGGGTCTGACTGTTGAGTATGTTGTGAAAGGGTCGTTGAGCCTGAACCTGTGACTCAAATGGGTGCTCCAAGTATTAACTCTCGAGGGATACTAGTGGGAGAGTTGGAACCGGATGGAACAGGAGAAAACTCCCAATTTTTGAATCTGATGCAGAGCTCTATGGGTCTCCTCTCCGGCTATGAGAGGCACATGTTCTGTAAGTAACTAGGCACTAAGTAGCTCCTCTGCTACCCATAACGGAACAAGCAGCAAAGCGCAAAAAATCACACTGAAAGGAGGATTCTAAGTTTGGACTAGGCTCTTGGGCTACTCATCTTACAAGGCCAACTATCAACAAAGACCTTATGTCTAAGTCTCTCAGTATAGCTTTCTATCTCTCTCAATAAGAGGCTCCAACTCATATGGCATTAGGATAAAGGTGGAGGCTACAAGGTCTGGAAAACGAGATCAAAAATCGTGGGGATAAGACCTTTCTAAGCCAAGGTTTTTAGGAAAAAATATAGCACAATTGTATCGGGTGTAAAAATGTTAGCAGAAGGACATCAAAACTAGTTAACAAAGCAGCGATAAGAAAGTCATTTTTCACTATAAACCATGAAGGTCCATCAAATAAATTCAACGTGTAAAACATCTAAGAGCGTCGTACGCCATCTCAATATGGAATCAAGTAAACTCTTTTTACAACAAATGGCTATTAAATACATATTAAAAATTAAATCTAAATGTAGAGATGGAATAAGAATCTCAAGCCTTGACTGACAAGTACAAGAAGCTGTGCTACAAGAAAAGGGCATACGGTTCATTAAAATGGATATGGACAATGGGGAGGCGTTTTAGGAAAATAACTTACACGCCACTTAAAACTCATCCAAATAGATTATCACTAAGTGTTGCAACTAAACTACTTCTAAGATGGGTTAGAATTCATCTAACAACTAATAAAACTACTATCCAAACTCAACACAACTTTCATCATCATAAGGACTCATACACAAAAATTTAAACCGATTTTTTCTCTTATTCTTAAACAAACAAACACACTTGTGTACCTGTAACCAACAACGAATAACTTAAAGTCATTATCCCGCGCTTGCACTTTGTCTGAGTCCTCCTTGCACTTCATCCAACTCTCGTTTGTCGACTGATGAGACCTCATTGGTACCTCCTAGCCAACACTAGGGATACTCTTCTTTCCCTGGATCCCCCCAAGCCACAAAGGGTCCACGCACACAATACCAAAGAATGCTAGCTCCCAGCTCACCTCACAAGGTTGAGCTACCACTTGTTACCCGAGCTGGGTATCCCAACTCACACAACATAAAATCAGTCAAGATAAAATTTCAACAAAGTAACGTTACGCAAGCCAGATGTGATCCATACTCCTCCTCTGCCATCCTTTTTATAGAGTTTTCTAATGATTAGTTTCTCAAACCCTCATTAAATTCATTTTTCATTTATTTAATTAGGAAAAACCTCCCCCTTACACATGTCGCCTGATCCCCTAATTGCACCAGAAAATCCATTTATTAATTAATTAAATTTGTCTATTTTCCTCACCCACCTAAAAGCGTTCCTAAAAATGCTCCTCGGTGTCCCATTATTCTCTTACAATTCTTAAATGACTTACGCCTTACTTAAATCCTAGTTGAGTTCATAAATAGAAAGTTCCAAAGGCTAGATTCCTTACTAAGTTAGACATTCCCCTTTTCTTTATGTTTCTATTTTTCTTTAAGTTTTCCCCTTTTCTTTAAGTTTCCCCCTTTTTTTTATTTTCTTTAAGTTTCCCCTTTTTATAACTATGTTCAAAATTAGCAAGTTTAGACAAAAACAACCAATTACCCCTTTTATTAATTAATCCTTTATTAAAATTTCCACTTTAATTATTAATGATTGAATTTTCTTTACCCCCTTCTTGTTACATGTCTAATTAGTTTTTATTTGTTCAAAGGTTCTACTTAGACCTATGTTTTCAATTCACTAGGCTTGGTGACAGTTCTTAAGGGAAAATTTGTTATTAAACTTTACTTATCACATCATTCATTTTAAGGTCGACTAGGTTCTAAGGAGGCTTAGTTTTCTAGGAACTAGGTTTATTAACTTACCATAGTTAAAATCGTGGTGTGCCCTTCAAGACGCACTATGTCCTCCAAGGGTGCCACTTGCCTCCTTCCATTTTATTTATGTGGAATTACCTTCAAGATGCACTATGTGCTCCAATGATGCCACTCGCCTCTTGAATGAATTTGGTAGATGTCAAACCCCTGGAGTCAATACTCTGTCAAGTGATCTTGTGGGAGATTAAGGGCCTCTAAGGAATAAGGACCTTGCCTTATTGTGCTCCCCTTAGAATCATCGTGAGCGACTGTCACAGTCTTCCCTCACAACATCATGGGTCTTTATGAACTAGGTAATCGTTAACCTACAGTTCAAGCCACAGTGAGAGTGCTAGTAGGTTGTGGCAGGGCTACTGCCACACCTCTCCCTAAATATCTTTGGTTGTCATGCATGACCCCTTTACTCCAAATGTGAGTCTGGTCAGCAAGCTATCATTAGCCTGCATCCATCAACGAATCATGTCAGCAATAACCATCAACTTCATAACATCTAATCATATGTACATATGTGAGATCAACAACATTTAAACCCTAACAGTCCACTCCCTGACTCAATGCAAATTTGACGAATTTTCATCAATGCCTCGACATCCTCAAACATCTAGAGTCTTTCACGCTCAGGAGAACCCAGTCAATAGCACCTGTCGATGTAAATACAACAAAAATAACATATCATTAAATCCAAAATATCTCATAATCATAATCAAAACAACCAATAGTATAATGACCTGGATCACTTGCATGCAAGTTTCCTCAAAGAATAAGTCTGCTCAGTGCACGCAAGAGCGGGATGTTACATACACCCCCTCATGTTTTAAACTTTGTCCCAAAGTTTCACAGTATGTAAGTGTCAAAATAAAGTATATCACCGTATAATATTTCTAGCTATCAAACAAAAATGGAAACTGATAATGCATATCATATGCGTCCTCCCAGGTCGCCGAGTGTGGACTATATTTGTCCCACTGGACCTTGACCTGATCTATTGTTCGACGTCGTAGTTTTTGAATGCGATGGTCCGGGATGTGGATTGGCTCCACCGTGAGAGAACCCTCATCTAATACCTGCAAGGAACTCATGTCAATAACATGTGTAGGATCACTAACATAATGTCTCAAAACAGACACGTGAAAAACATCGTGCATACTCCTCCAAGAATCAAGCAAGGCTATTCGATAGGCCATAGGCCCCTTCTTTTCCATATTTCGAAGGGTCCCATGAACTTAGGAGAGATTTTAGCACCCTTTCCAATCTTGATCGAACTCTTATGCGGTTTCACTCACAAAAAGACTCGATCGCCTAATTCATAATTACAGTCGACACGATGCGCATTGGCATAAATATTCTATTGATCCTGCACTTCCTTGATCCTTTGTATTATTGTTTGCATTTGATCTTTCATTTCTTGGATTGCTTCTGGTCCCACTAGGACCCTATCCTCAAGTCGATCCCAACTCAAAGGTGTCTGACACGGTTTCCCGTAAAGAAACTTGAAAGGCGCCATCTTAATGGTGCTTTGATAACTGTTGTTATATGCAAATTATACCAGTGGCAAGAATTCTTCCCAATGCTTCTATTGGTCCATCACGTACATATGCAACATATCCTCCAAGATTTGGTTTATTCGTTCGGTCTGCCCGTCTGTCTCCAGGTGATACATGGTACTAAAGTTAAGTTGGGTTCCCAAGGCCTCTTGGAAACTTGTCCAAAATCGTCCTATAAACATAGATACTTGATCAGATATAATATTCTTAGGCACACCATGCAGCCTCACGATCTCGCTAATGAAAACACTAGCTATGCTAGGAGCCTGATATTTCATACGCACAGGAATAAAATGAGCACTCTTCATCAGAGTGTCGACTACTACAAAAATTGAGTCGTGTCTCCTTGTCGTCAGTGGAAATCCAACAATGAAATCCATCGAAATGACCTCCCATTTCGATCTTGGAATACCTTGTGGTTGTAGTAATCCTGTCGGATGTCTATGTTCTGCCTTCACCTGCTGACATTCTAGACATCTTGCCACATAGTTGACTATGTTTGCCTTCATTCCTTTCCATAAGAATAAGGGTTTAAAGTCTTCCCTCATTTTTGTGACTCTTGGGTGAGCCATGTACACTTCTCTATGAGCCTCGTTTAGTATCAAACTCCTCAAATCATCTTTGGGCGGTACGTAAATCCGATTATTAAATCTCAGTATTTTTTCATTGTCCACAATAAATCCCTCAAATTTTGGTACCATCATTGTGTTTTGTCCAATAAAATCCTTGACCTCTTTGTACCATCCATCGTTGCATTGTAAGGTTAGAATCTTTTCGCATAGATTCCTCTAAAGAGGCATCACCAAAAATATGTGTGGTCCCTGACTCAATGCATTAGCCACTCTGTTCCCTATCCCTTTTATGTAAGCAATCTTGAAATCGTACTCGCTAATCAATTCTCACCAATGTCGTTGTCGTGCATTCAAGTCGCTTTGTGTAAAGATGTGTTGTAGACCACAGTGTTCCATTTTTAGTTCAAATTTCCATCCAATTAGGTAGTGTCTTGAAACTCTCAAGGCATATACAATGACTAACAACTCCAAATTATGTGTCGCATAGTTCTCCTCGTGCCTTATCAACTTTCTCGAGATGTAAACGATCACTCGATCATCTTGCATCAAGAATCTACCTAAGCCTTCCTTGGATGTGTCAGTGCATACCAGGAAGTCCTCGTCCATTTTAGGGAACTTTAGTATCAGTGTTTTCTTCAACAGCTCCTGGAGCCTCCGAAATGCCTCCGTGCATTTCTCAGTCCAAACAAACTTCTTGTTATTCTTCTGCAATTCTGTAATCAGATTTTCTATCTTCGAAAAACCCTCGACGAACCATCGATAGTATCCTGCCAAACCCATGAAGTTACTCACTTATGGGACATTTTTCAGCACAAGCCATTCCATAATAGCCTCAACCTTTGCTGGATCCAAATAAATACCTTCATCGGAGATCACATTCCCTTAGTAATGAATCTTCGATTGATAAAACAGTCATTTGGACAATTTCCCAAAAACTGTGTTCTCTTGTAGACAACCAAGTGAAAGTTCTCGTCATGCTCCTCCATCGTCCAAGAATATATCAAAATATCATCAATGAATACTTGGATGAACTTGTCCAAGTATTCGCGAAACACCCTGTTCATCAAACTCATAAATACCCCCGGGGCGTTCGTCAGTTCAAACGGTAAAATGAAAAACTCGTAATGTCTAAACCTCGTCTTAAAGGCGGTGTTAGGGATGTCTTCCTCCTTGATACGTAACTGGTGATACCTTGATCTCAAACCAATCTTTGAAAACACTATTGTGCCTTTCATCTGGTCAAACAGATCATCAATCCTTAATGGATACTCATTCTTGATCATTGCCTTGTTCAATTGACGGTAGTTAATGCAGAGTCTCCACTAGAAGGTTTTATAGACCTTCTATTATTCCCTTCACGTTTAATGAAAGGATCGCATATAGCTTGCATCCCTTGCGCATGCTCTTCCGTAGCTGCAATGAAGAGATGAACCTCAAGGAAACTCCCTGATTTCGACCTACAATCATGTGTCTCAGTCCCTCATCATCGACCAAGATCAATTGTTTCATATTATAGTTAAGGATCACCTCATGCAATTCCAACCAGTCCATACCTATCACGACGTCATAAGATCCTAATATCGTGACGTACAGATTGCCTCTTATGACGAACTCTCTGAGGTTAAGGCTACAGCCCGTAACCTTATCTCCAACCTTTTGTTTACTCTCGAAGCCATTTCTACAAATATAAACTCATCATGTTCAACTGCCTTTACCTTAATTATTTTTAGTGCTCCACCAAAAATGAAACTCTCTATAGCACCTAGATCTATCAAAATACTAAGGGTCTAGTCAGCGATGGTACCTAATGTCTCGAGCACAGTTGACTGGTGCTATTCCTGGTGATTATTCACCACTGCACGAATCCAATGGGCCTTGCCCAAATCTCCCATGGTAGTGGGTCCGACTGATCCAAATGCTCTGGTCCTCTCCACTGGGAAGTCACACTGGTAATGTGGCTTCCCACATGTCCAACACCTTTTCTTCAGTCCAGTACTCCTGGTATCTGAAGTAGATGCTAACAGCCCACCGGCCTGGAACCCTGGTCTATTCTGCTAAACAGGCCTAGACTGTTGTTGTTGCGGTCGATGTTGTTCTTGGTTTTGTGGTTCCCTATAAGGAGTTCGCTACTGAGGCATCGGTCATCGTGGTGTAGTATATGTGGATCCTCTCTAAGTGCCTCGAAATCCTAGTGAATGTCTAGCTGGTGTCTGATGTTGTAGCACACCAAATGACACATGTCCTGCTGGTCTCACTAGAGTCCTGCTCTGACCCCCATTGATAATATCCTCCTCTGCTATGAGGGCCTTCTGGACAACATCATGCAAGGTTTGAGGCATCAGAATCCTCATCATTGTACGAATGCTAACATTAAGGCCAAACACAAACTTGTTGACCTTAAGTTTCTCGATATTCAGGTGCAGAGAATGTCGAAGTAGCTCCATGAAACGGGCCTCATACTCAGGCATCGTACGACCGCCCTGTCGCAAGGCATTGAACTTGTTGAGCTGAAGCTCAATGAATTCCTCAGATACATAACTCTCCTAGAAACGTTCCTCGAATAGTTTCCATGACACGTCTTCGACAGCCATGTTCAATTGTGGCAGGAGCATCTTCCACCATAGAAGAGCGCTCCCCTTCAGTTGAAAGACTGCCATGTGGACCTTCATGTTGGAGCTATAGTCGTGAAGTGCAAAGCAAATCACCATATTCTCCAACCATGCCTCGACGACTGCTTTGTCTAGGGCACCGAATAACTCAAGAAATTTGACCTTCTTGAGCTCACGATGAATGCTACCAGTACCGACCGGAGCGTGTGGTGGACCCTTAGGAGGTGTTAGCGCCCTAGCCTAATCTCTATCAAAATGGTTGATGAGTGCCTCAGACATCCTCTAAAAGGACCTCATCAACCCAACCACATCACCCACAACTATATGTTCCTACCCAACAACCTGTTCGTCTCCCTGGGGGTTAGACCCCTCATGCGTGGATGCTACTGGGGGTGTCATGCCTCCTCCCCTAACACCTCGTCGTCTACCTCTGCGGTGTCATCTAACCATGATTATCTACACGAATACACATCAATTTAATTAGAGACATTACAATCAAATATCTAATCAAAGGAAGTCATAGTAATCCCAAGTCACGATTCGAACCAGCTCTTATACCATATGTAACAACCCCAGTCGTTATGACAACACACGACGCATAATAAGAGCATTTATTTTTCTTTTTTTAAACAGGAAGGTAACAACTACAATAGTTAATCAATGCAACTTGACGATGAACACAACACACGCTTTCAGGCAATAGACAACATAACGACCTAGCATACTAGCACATCATGTAGCAAGATGCAACATACAAAATCAATCAGACAAAATAAAAAAAACAACTACCTGCCCATCCTACCCTACAAGGTTAGGACCTCCAGGACACATAAGAAACACTCAAGCCCAAGTTCCCATCGATTTTGACCATTTAAGGTCTCAAGGTTGGCGACTGTTCTGAGGGACAAGGAGGTGTCTACATCCCACCTGACACAAACAAGACCAAGCCTACCAAAAAGAGGCAACATCAGTCAATCCCAACACAACCCACATCAAGTGACATTGGTAACTAGAACCGTTACGGTGAGCAAGGAACAAAATCACATTCAAGCGCTATAGTGCAATTTACAAAACATCTTCAACTATCACCTCATTATCATTGGGAAGCGCATATCCCAAAGCTAGGTTATGATATGCACTCATCGCATCAATCGAGCTAAACGAGGTGCAAGGTAACTATATTCAATACAGGTTTAGACTAGCATAACAATCTATGGATCACATTAACATTTTACCACCATAAGACCATTCCAAGCACAATATATCCAACCTCAACCTGTCGTTAAAAGCATATAATAACACTCACCAACCTTTTCTTAAAATATGACAAAGTTTAACCATGCTTAAGATCCTTAGTGCCAACTATAATAATGCAAGGCTTAATTTAAAATGCAACAATGCTTTTCCCGAATATAAAATATAATAACGCTCTTGCTTAAAATACAACAATGTTGAACTAAAATATAACAATGCAGATATGACCATGCCTTACTTAAAATATCACAAGGCTTAACCTAAAACATATCAAAGCTTTTATTAAATTACAAGATGTATTATTGTCATAGCCTCTTCAGTGATTCCAATATGTTCCCAATTACCTCTCTGAGGTAGAACTATCCTTTATTTCAATCACAATTAAACCAATAAATCATTATAAAACAATTAACTAACAAAAGGGAATTAAATCGTTATAAAACAATTAACATCAAAAGGGAATAAATAGTTAAACACAATTAACTAACAAAAGGGAATTAAATCATTATAAAAAAATTAACATCAAAAGGGAATAAATCGTTATAACACAATTAACTAACAAAAGGGAATTAAATCGTTATAAAACAATTAACATCAAAAGGGAATAAATCATTATAACACAAATAACTAACAAAGGGATAACCACAACAATTATTATTGGAAATATAAGTGTTGGAAAGTAAATAAAGTTGTTTTAGGCAGTAACCAATATAATAGATTCCCTGCTGCAATACCCAACAATAAGCTACTTACTACCTTAACTCTCCCTATCATAAGATAAGGTGTTATTTATGACTACAGAGCCAATATACTACGTTTAATATTGACTAAATAAATGTGAAGGTATAAAAAATGCAAACCTTAACTGTAAAAAAAGCATCTACTGCATAAAAATGGAGAAAACAACTGTATAAGGGCGAAAATGTCATTTGTGTGTCCGTTTAATAGTGGCATCCATCAAGATTCAACAGACAAGATTTATGTCATTAAAATTTACAAGAAGAACAGTAATTAATCTACAAGGTTTAATTTATCTACCGGTTAGGTCCATTAATAATAATTGCTCCGTCAGAAGGTTAACACATTTCTCCTCCCTTGTTAAATTAGGGTACCAAGAATTTAACGTTACGTAAGGAAAAACAAGGAAATCGTGGCAGCGAGGAGGTCGTCGGGTCTGGAAGAGGCTGGAACAATATCGTGGGTCGACCCACTGAATGCATGACAACTAGGATTTGTTTCACATGTCGAGGGATCACCCACCTATAACTGAGCAGATAGGAGAAGTTTGTGTTGAAACATTCATGCAAAGCCAAGCCCAAGGAGGGAGATAAACATAAGTCTTGTGCCTACTAAAGTAGTTAAAGGATGAATGTAGTTGATTGTTAGGGAAACGTTTCCCACCGGAGATGAGTTGTTACAAGACAAAGACATCAACCATGTGTTGAGGCCCAACATCAATCCAACGGACGGGTCCGACCGCTAAGTATGTTGTGAAAGGGTCGTTGAGCCTGAAACTGTGACTCAAATGGGTTCTCCAAGTCTTAACTCTCGAGGGCTACCAATGGGAGAGTTGGAACCAGATGGAATAGGAGAAAACCCCAATTTCTAAATCTGATGCATAGCTCTTTGGGTCTTCTCTCCGGCTATGAGAGGCACATGTTCTGTAAGTAACTAGGCACTGAGTAGCTCCTCTGCTACCCATAAATGAACAAGCAGTGAAGCACAGAAAAGTGCACCGAAAGAAGGATTTTAAGTCTGGACTGGGCTCTTGGGCTACTCAGCTTACAAGGCCAGCTATCAACAAAGACCTTATTGTTGGTTGTGGAGCATGATTATCTTCCTGATTTACAGGTCTTTTACTTACAGCCGTGTTTATACCCCATGAAGTATTTACACCCCATAAGTATGTACACTCTTCCACGCGGGGGAGTGCAGAGGGGGGCTATCCCCCCAGCTGGGGGGTCTGGGGGCAAGTGGGCCCCCAGCGGGGGTGCGGGGGCAAAGCCCTCGAAGAAAAAATTTCCTTGTAAAAGTATATTGTAATTTCATTGTAAATCTGGACCGTTCATTATAAGGTCACAGATCTAACGATAGAGATTACGTTAGGGTTTTTTTCCCTAGAAGGAAACCCTCTTTTATGAGGGAAATGTATTGTGTCTATGTATGTTGGCCAGTATTTTATTCTGAGAGAGGAGACTATGAGAGAAAGAAGAGGAAGTTACAGCGGGTTTTGTTGTAGGTTGTATCCCTTCATTTTGCTGGATAATAATAAAGAAAGGACCTGGCAATTTCTCTGGTGGACGTAGCCCACACTGGGTGAAC
>ML783102.1:222690-235062 GCA_009831015.1 Picea engelmannii
AAATAAAAATAAAAATTTAAACAAAAACCCACTTAAGTAATAGTTTAGTCTTCATAAAATTCTTGGGGTAAATGAAGAGAGTAAAAATTTAATTAAAAATAGTGGATTTAAAAATTCAAAGAAGAAATTATTCATTAACTTGTGGAAGTACAAAGATATTAAATTAATAATAAAAGGGGAAAGATTTAATAATGCAACTGTCATTTTGGGCTTTAATAAAAAGGGGAAAGAAGGGAATAATAAGAATTAGGAAACTAAGTAATGGAGGAAACTTAATAAGGGAAAGATGGGAACTTATGGTAAAAAGCAAGGTCAACATAGTAAGGAATCTGCAATTAAAAACCTGTTAATCTGAACTAATTTAGTAACATCTTTATTTAGGAAAGTATTTAAAACATGTAAGGGGATCTAGGAACACCTAGGAGTAAATTTATGAGCGACTCTAGGTGGGTGAGGGATTTGAGACAATTAATAAATTTAAAGAAAATATTTATTGGAGAAAAGAGGGGGATGGACGACACTTGTGCGATGGAAAATATTTAGAATATTTTATTGAAACTTAATGAAAAATCTGAATTATGGAAAGTTGGTGGGTCTCAAAACTCTATAAAATAAAAGGGAGATGAGGAAGAAAGGAGGGGTTGATAGTGTAACGTTACGCTGCCAGAATTTTGACTTGAGTGATTACTTGTGGGGAGTTGGGTTTTCCTAGCTTGGATAGGAGTGGTAGCTCGGCCTCGCGAGGCGAGCTGGGAAGCTAGATGGACAATCTGGAGTGTGTGTGGCCCCTTTGCAGCTCGGGGGGCTAAGGGGGAAGCAGAGTACCCCTAGCGATTGGCTGGGAGGTACCGGTGTAGTCTCAACCGTTGGCGAGCGGGAGCGGCATGGAGCAGGAACGAGCGGCACGGAGCGTGTGGCCATCATTTGAGGCGGGAGTCAAGACAACGGTATGTTATTTTTATTTGTAGAATAGAATGCAATAGTAAACTATGCTTGATCTGTATGTGGATTGTAAATGGATGATTTCTATCTTGAGCCCCAGCCCACTCGGCGATTGCCTAAAGTTTTGGGGTCAGTTTCCCGGTTGGGTTTTGTTGTCTCATGTTTGGGATCCTTAAGCCTCTACGTTACTCTTCGTGGCCACGTATCCCTGGATGTGACATCTTCGTTTTTCAATTTATTAATGTGTTATCACAGCGGTTTCCTCTATAAAAGAAAATGTTAGTGAACCCTGATAGCTACTGCCCTAAGCACTGAACTCCTTTTGTTAGAGTGGTGATTTTTATTTAATGACAAATTGATTTATATTTCTAGCGAGGTGCTTCGCTGGTATGGCAGGGATTATATTTTTTTTTATTGGCAATTTCTGAGTTTTATTTCAACAGCGCATTCTTCCTTGTCCTTCAACCACGATTTTGATGTCCTTATTCCAATAGCCAATGGTAGTGTATAGGCAATGGTCATTGTTTCACTAGAAGGAGGCCACCTCTTGAATTGGCTAAATGATGACCTTCACATCAGCGATTGGTGCACAGTCGAATTTGTGATTTCGTTAGCCCCCTTCTCCTCTGCGTACCGTGACAATTTGTTTACTATACCCTTCTCTGCCATTTCACGTCCAGGTACCCACTGTGCAACCATACCTCTGCCCAAACTCGTTATGTATCGACTACACAGTCATTCCTCTGCCATTCACGTATTAATTCAACCATGGTCGACCCTTATCCCGTTCGCATTCTTTAACAGTTGTGTAAGCAGTCTTCCTCAACTGAATCGGTGTATTGGGTGCCTCAGTTTTGCCTCCGATCTTGTAGACGTGTGGACATAACCCTTACCTCTGCGATTGCACTACGGGACACCTACCTCTGCGTTTCTTGGGGCCACGGATCTCTACCCCTTTCCCTTATTATATGATGGCAACGATCTGATAGCTGCACACAGGCGGTGATAGGGCCACGATCATGGTTGTTCGTGGGTGGCGTTGACTGTGGGTTAGTCGTGCCCTGGCAATTGTGCTTGCTGTGCGTTTAAACCTTCAAATTAAAGTGTATGCCAAAAATTTATCCTTCGATTAGTGAAGATTTAAAACAAAAGACATCTCCAACAGAATAGAAAAATATTCTGTTACCTTCCCGGAATTATGATTATTCGGTTACATTCTGTAGTTAATATTATTATTTATTTTAATGCCAGAATGATTGGAGCTGTAGTAATTAGAGTTCTGTGATATTAAATTTATGTAATCAGTGAAAGTTCGATCACCATTGATGTTTTTAAAATAGAAAATCGATGCTATTTATTTGAATGCCAAAATGACTGGAGCTGTAGTAATTAGAGTTCTGTGGTATTAGATTTATGTAATCAATGAACGTTCGGTCACCATTGATGTTTTTAAAATAGAAAATTCGATGCTATTTATTTGAATGCCAGAATGACTGGAACTGTAGTAATTAGAGTTATGTGGTATTAAATTAATGTAATCAGTGAAAGTTCGGTCACCATTGATGTTTTTAAAATAGAAAATTTGATGCTATTTATTGAATGCCAGAATGACTGGAGCCGTAGTAATTAGAGTTCTGTGTTATTAGATTTATGTAATCAGTGAAATTTCGGTCACCATTGATGTTTTTAAAATAGAAAATCTGATGCTTCTTATTTTAATGCCAGAATGATTGGAGCTATAGTAATTAGAGTTTGTGATATTTGATTTATGTAATCCTTAATGTTTTGTCACCATCGATGTTTACTTCTTTTTTTTAAAATCCGAGGCTATTTATTTTAATGCCAGAACGATAGTGAGTTGTAGTAGTTAGAGTAATTGTGATTTTAAATAATTTGGGAAGCCTAGTTGATGAGTTTTATCTCCTTAAAGAAAGGGATTTAATTCCTTTAATCACTTATTTAAGAAGGGATTGTGTTATGTATTCATTTAGGAAGGAAACTATTATGCATTGATCATTGTGGTAAAGTATAAAGGTAATGTCCTAAAAATGTATTGTCTCGAATCACATAAGAGTAATGTTATCGTATTATAAATCATGGGTAATGTTAGGGTATGAAACACATCAATGTAATGTTGTGAATTATTTAGATGGCTGATTTATGGTAAATTTATGTAATGGCATTGTTACCTTACTGTAATCTATTGTTATTGTAATATGTATGGAGAAATTTCATTAAAATACATTGTTGGTAATATGTAAAGGTAGTACTTTATTGCATTATAAAATAAGAATCTAAGTTTGGTGTTGACGACTTGATAAGTAATTTGTTGTCATTTTAATTGCGAGTTATTGTAAAATAAGATAATGGCAATGTTAATTTATTGTAATACTATTGAAGTTTCGTTGTTAGTGACGACACATAAAATGTAAGGTCTTGAACTAAGTATCATGGATTATTACATTTTGGTAAAGGGGGGTTGCAATTACTTCAATTCACATTATTCCACGATTGGTTGGATATCTCGTCGATTAATAGAATTAATGGAGTAAGGGGTTTGAGATCATTGCCATTTGAGTCACAGAATTTACCTTGTCTTACCATTGGTTGGTCGTTGTCAGAGTCCTTATGATTTTGTGCATTCCGGAGAGAACATAGTCATTCAGTCAATAATTGTTGTGTTGTGATGTGATCATTTAATTTCTTGGTCTGCTTGTGTCAGGCGGGAAGTAGACACCTCCATGTTCCTTAGAACAGTCGCCAGCCCTGAGACCTTAAATGGTTAAAATCGATGGGATCCTGGGCTTGAGCGTTGCTTATGTGTCTTGGAGGTCCTAACCATTGCAGGGTAAGATGTATGGGTAGTCAGTCTGACTTATTTCTGAGTGATCGTCGTTAATGCTTGCAGTTGTCTGTTGTACGTCATATGTCGTCTTGTTGTGTTCATCTTGCTTGCATCTTGTTCGTCGTCGGGTTACTAGTTTCTGCCTAAGCAATCGGCTAAGAGCCTATCTGACCTTGTCTCTCTCCGAAGCAGAGAACTAAGATTAAACGCCCTACTTTCCTGTGCAGAAATAATAAAATCTACTACTATGGATTCTTCCATCCGTGTTCGTACTGTACATAACACAATATGTTGTTTAATTCTTGTAGTTACTTGTTGTGCGCCTTATGTCTTCTTGTTGTGATCATTGTGGTTGTGTCTTGTTAGTCGTCGGGTGGCGATGTAGAGTCAACTGTGTCTGTATCCTTTTTACACACGCGCACACACCTTAAAAGAAAAAGAAAAAATTGTGCATGTTAAAGAGTTGTTGTCGTAACGAGGAGGACGTTACAAATTTATATCCTTAATTGGAACCAATCATTTAAATACATCCATGCATAAATCCTTAATGAACCTAGGAGGTTTGGGAAGATACGGTTTCTTGTCTTTGATATCTTGAAATAATTAAATTATTATAGGGCATTTTTTTTTAATTTATGTTGTTAATAGTTTTGAGGTGAATGCTTTAATGATTTAAAGACATCCATGCATAAAGCATTGATGAACTTAGGAGGCTTGAGAAGATGCCCTTTAATATCTTGAAATAATTAAATTTTTATAATGCACTTTCTGTTTTAATTTATGTTGTTAATAGTTTTGAAGTGAATGCATTAATGAGGTAGTTATTTAGTTAGGATGTATTACTATTATAATATTTTTCTTAAGTGGACCAACACTAGTTGGCCTTTATAATAATCAAGCAATGTTCTGTGATATTTATTTGATTTCTTATGTAACTATTCTTGGGTTTATTTTTTCTCATCCTAATGCCATTATTTTTTTAATGATGAGAGACCCAACTGTATTGGGTACTTGATAGTTTCATTTTATTATATCTTTTATTTTGAGATAGATCTACAACTTAAATCTTCTCCTCATTGATTTTCCATGGCTCTCCCACATAGCTAGGCTATAATTGACCTCAAACATTTTATTTCTCTCATGTTTCAATGGAAACAACTGAAGGAGGGAGACTAGGAAACTTCCACCTTTTCTTCTCCTCATGGATCTTCCATGCCTCTCCCATATACCTAGGCTATAATTTTTTATATTTTTACAACCAATTTCACTCTATATCATCCCAAATGATGTATTAAAGGGAGATTGGGTGTCGTTGTTAGGAAATCTAGTCACCTACTTTCTTGTATTTCTATGTTGAAATATACCTTTTTCCTTAGGACATAAGCAAAACCTTACGAAACTCTTTCATACCGGTTACAATCTCAATAATGCAATTCATCCTAAAATATGAGAGTTGGAAACTCTAGAAAAAATCAATTTGATATATAATAATCTCATTGGAATGATTCATCCGGAAATAGGTGCAACTTAACTAAGATTTGATGTTTCAATACATGTAAGTGTTGAACCTGAATATTTGAAGTGGATGTTATATTGGAAATTCAACTTTGAGGATATAATAACTCACTTCAACTCACACATGCAAATTGGTTCATAATCTTGAATTTGGTTATTAATAAGAGATCCTAGCTAATTTCAATTTCACTTTTCTCAATTAAAGTGGATCAAAATTCTGTACTCAATAAGTGAAATCTAGGTTAAAATTTCATTTTTCAATATATGTAAGTGTTTAACCTGCATATTTGAAGTGGATATTATATTGGAACTTTAACTTTTAGGATATAATAACTCACTTCAACTCACTCATGCAAATTGGTTCATAATTTTGAATTTGGTTATTAATAAAAAACCTTTTAACTAATTTCAATTTCACTTTGCTCAATTAAAGTGAATCAATTCTCTACAAAATAAGCTAAATCTAGGTTAAGATTTGATGTTTCAATATATGTAAGTGTTGAACCTACATATTTGAAGTGGATGTTATATTGGAACTTCAACTTTGAGGATATGATAACTCACTTCAACTCACTCATGCAAATTGGTTCATAATTTTGAATTTGGTTATGTTCAGATTCATATTTATATAAATGGAGAGATAGAAAAAAAATATATTGGTGGAAACTCAATTTATTTTTTGTTATTATTTTTATTATTATTTTGGAGTTGGCATGCCACATAAGGGCTCCCACATTACAAGACAACATCCATGTCAAATTGGGTTGAAGAGCATGCCTCTTTACACAATAATCAATTTTTTTACTAAGCAAATTTTATGTAAATGAATAATAAAATGAATTTTGTATTTGGCTATGAATTATGCATGAAATACCCCCTTGAGGACCACCAATGGAACATAAGGAAATAAGTTACTGGTGCAATACATAGAGAAATGAAATCCCCCCTTAAAGACCACTAATGGGTCACCAATGGGTCATTTCAAGTGACGTGGTTTTCCTTGAATAATAGTATAATTCATCCTTCATTTGTGGATAATAGAAAATGATGATTCTTAAGGGGAAATTAAATAAAGGTTGAAACCATTGCAATAGTATAATCATTAAGAGTTCTACATGGACAATATCTCATTTGCAAAAATTGAACCTAGGTGGAGAGGATAACAACCATTCCTTCCAACCAACTCAACTAAACCAGCTAACATGAAAAAGTTTTGTAATTTATAAAATTTAAACTTTTATAATTTACAACTAAATCAAAGAGTTTATCTAAATTCTTATAGTTTTACATGTGAATATATATATATATATATATATATATATTAGCTGAAAGCATGTTTTGGTGTTTAAAATCTAATTAGAAATAGTTTTAAGTAGGTTTAGTGCTATTAATAATTATATCTCCAACAAAGTGAGTTATGTGTTTAAGAAATCAATGAATATCTTAAATCTCAAAGCATGTTTTTGTCTCTACCATTTCAATGCGATAGATTCCTAGGGGTTTTATGAGAAAATAAATTATGTTTATAGTATGACATTATAACCATTCTTGAGCTTCTTGAGATTCCTTAAGTGGTCTGGAGGACATATGGGGACCCAAATATTTAATAATTGAATTCACCAATTGAGATCTAGTTTTATGTGCAAAAATGTAAATAAAGCTCAATGAGTTACAATTCATCAAAAATAACATTCTTTGAATCGACCACAAAAATAAAACAAACAATATGATTCTAGAATATTACATATCCATATATGTGTGTACTTGATGCAAAATAAAAAATTCTAGAATGTCAAGTTTGTTTAAAAAAATTGTAATGTTATGCCATCTTCAATTATTCGTTCATGATCGACTTTTGACATTTTCCATTTTCTAACTTTTGATATTTTTCTTGATTGAACCTATATTAACTTTATTCATATTGCACATACCAAATGACTATACTGAAAACTTATGACATCTAACTGATAGTCTTGAAAGCAAACATGACTATCGGTTTGATGGGTTTCTTGAAAAAAATGTCATTTTAATACGATGATTCCTCTTTTATATATAAAATTGTTATCATCAAAATCTTCTAATAATTTGATCTTTCCTTGTGTGCATCTCATCAAATAATATTTAATGTTTTCATTATTGTCTAGAGGTGCAACCACAACAAAGACATCTTCTGCAAATAACTCGGCATGTTCCAACAAGCAGCGCTTGTTAGATCAGCACACATGCACACAATTGTACTATATATAAATTTTATATATCTAGATAGTACATGTAAATATGCATTGTTTAAGCATAACAAATATGTTTGAACAATTGAAACATAAATTACCTTATCTAACAAGATCAAAAACTCTATATCTATCCATTGACACTACAGTTTCATTTGATTCAATCTCCTCTAGCTTGCAAGTGGCATTGTCCCCTTTGTATTACTTTTGATGTGTCTCCAAGATTTAACATATTTCTTAGTTTTGTTTTCACAAATGTATGTGGATTTTGTGTCCTCTATGCAAACTGAAAACAAACAATATTAATTTCTTCCATCAAATGAAAACACATTTTGGAAGGGTTTTTCTTTAATTGAATGCAATTTTCAAGTATCATGTATTGTATTGGTCTCATATGGAATTGATCTATCTGCATCTTGGATGCCAATATGTCAAAAAAACCTGCACACGGTTCAATAATAATTTATTTAAATATAAGATGAAATGTTAATATAATAAACATGTTAAAGACAAGAACTTATAATTAACTTTATGTATTGAACATTATTGAAAATCATATTTTTGAATGTGAATAAAAATACCATGTGTGTACAACATATATATACACACACATGTGCACATCCTTTGACGGATTATTTTCATGACTTAGTGCTTATTTGCATCATTCAACAACTTGATAAGCATATTCAAATCGATTTACATGAGGTTTCATCTGATACCTTCGAAGTTCTCATTTTACACATGCCCCTACACCATCATTCTCTTAGTTTTCATGACCAGTCTCAAAAAAATTCTTGCAGTGTGTAATGCTTGATTTCTTATGAAGACGACACAACCAATAAAATGATCGTGAAGATTTTAATTGACCCAAACATCCATCTGACCATATCCAATGTCAATTGAATCTGATCCCACAGTTTTTTAATGAATCATAAAATTTGTCAAAGCAATGTTGTACATAATGTGTATCGTGTGTGTGATCATCACTTATATAAAAGTGATATTATTTAATAGCATGTCAATTTTCATTGGTGCTTTCTATGTTATAAATACTTTGTTGAGAATGTCTATATAGAATGTGGACAAATATAGAGACTTGATCAGAATGATAATATTCACTTTGTATTTCTTTTTGTGCAGTGAATGTGTAATTCTCTGCAAAATAAACTACAAATAAAATTGTCCCTGATGGAAACACTTCACAAGATTGTTTGAATTGTAGTTATTTCCATCGAGCTCTATGTGAATGCTTGGTGTATTTATAAATTTTTTTCTCTAACTTCTTCAAAAAATATATCACACAGATTTTATCCACTTTCAAATCAATCCTTTTGGAAACAACATTCGAAGAACTTGTAGTAGTTCTACTGATATATTCATATCTCTTCCAATTGACTATTATATCAGACAAAGATTGATCATTCATATCAATAAGATACTTGGAGTGAAATAAAATTAGATTTCCACAATGATAGCATTTTTTTCGCCAAAATATCTTTTTGGTAAAATAATTCATCTCCTTGTCTTTCACATACAATTTGGGATATAAAACCACAGATTGTGGAAGGAGGTGGACTTGTCCATAAAGTTTTAACAAAATCAAGAAAAGTGTCATAATACAACTCAAATTCCACATGATAATGACAACAACAAGTGTCACGAACAGTGATGCGTCTAACTAACCATGGTTTTTGTTGCACAAATGTACTGATGGGCATTTTAACTTCTTTGTGTTTTTCTTTGAACTTGTTTAACAATTATGTTTGTGTCATTGGCAAAATATGTTTTTCATGTTCTTCATATTCACCTCATGTTATTCTTCGTCGCAACACATCCATTGTATGTGGTGAAACACAAGATTTTGTCAACCAATAATTACAGGCCAATTCTTTAACATTTTTTGCAAGTCTATCTTTGTAGGGTTGTCTAGAAATAATTGTCCAACAAGTACTTTCATCATTTGTATCTATTTGCAATAGGAATTGTCTATGTTTGTACAATGTTTTTATTGAGGTTCCCATGGCTTCTTCCATGTGTTGTGTCAAATGATCTTTTATATTGCTAGATGGAACAATTGTTGTTTGTATTACTCTACGTGCAACACTGACATCTTTTTTTCAATATTTTTCAAAAGATTGTAATGTGCTAGTTATATTCTCAAAAACATTTTATTTCACCTATGTATCTTTTGTCGACTTTTGAATACCCAATAATGGTGTAGCTTCTTTTAATTTTTTCAACATTATTAGACCTCTCAAAAGTTGATCTTGTGTTGCTATGGATTCATCTTTGAAAAAAGTATTATACATATTCTTAACACGATATCTTATAACATGGTTAGGTTTTTTCTCCCCAAATTTGTAAGTATCTTGACATTTTTTAACATTTCATCATAAATGTTGATATCTCCTCCATATTTTAATTTAACTTATATTAAAAAATTAAACCATATCATAAATTAATTTAACTCTACAAGTAATTTAATCTTGTATTATCTAAATTTATGTACATACATGTCGGTGATTCGACTTCTGCTTCAATTTCAGTTTCAACGACTTCATCGATGTTATGAGGAAAATCTATTTTTATTTTTTGAAAAATATTAAATTCAAATTACAATCAATTATATTAAAAAATAATTTGAATTTGAATTCTAAACTTAATCTAGACAATATGTATGCATACATAGTTGGATTTCTTCTTATTTAGAATCAAGATGCAAATCTCTATTTGCATTATCATTATTTCTTCCTTCAATATTTTGACGTTCTTGTTTATTTCTCCAATAACGCTCTTTTGTGTGTTCGTTATGACGAGTTTCATCTCGAGTGCAATCATATTTTTTCTTGCACAAAATTTTGTTGACCATGATTATTCAATCTGTAAATTTTTTTTAAAAATTCTACATTTTATAACACAAAATAAAATTTCAAACCTCAAATATTATAACTCAAAAACATTTTTTTAAAGAAATAAAAAAAATAGATTTTATGTTCATATTGTAAAATATTGCTCAATAAACCAAAATGCTTTTAAAATAAATTTTTCATAAAAAAATAGATTTCAAAGAAAATTTTATAAAAATCTTTTATCTTCAAAAAAAAATTGTTTCAAAAAAACTTCATTGTGCAAAAATTATTCAAAAATAATATCAAAAATTTGATAGTAATTGTTTAAAAAAACTTACTTTCAAAAAAAATATTTTTGATATAGTAAGGAGTTGCATATGAAATCATTCACCTTGAAAATAATGTTAAATAAAGCCTCCACCTTGAAAATAATGTTCAAGAAACCCTTCAATATATAAATTGTTACTCCAATAAAAACAACAAAAACCTTGTTTCAAACACCAAAAAAGTTGTACCAAACTTCTCTTTAGTGACTTCACATAACCGAAAATATGAAATGAGAGAATGAATTGTGCAAAACAAGTTTGGTCAAAAACATATTTATATGATTTCACACCAAATGATATGATTTCACACCAAATGATACGTGAAACGATACGCCAAATGATATGCCCCTTCATATCTTCCCGGCGGACAAAATTTTGACATAAGATTTACAGCTAAAATATTAGAAGTTCGAAGTTCATTTATTTTCTAACGACTTTCATTAAGAATAATATTTTGTCCGAAAACATATTTTTTCAACTGATTATTTTGACAGAAAACCTACAACTTGGGCAGTTTATAGAAAACTCACAATTCTCTCTAGCTTACTTCAACTTTGGAGGTAGCAGACTCCTACAAATACAAATAATTTAGTTCTGAAAGTGATAGCTACATTTTTAGAAATAAATCTACTTTTAGTTGATATAATTCATATTCATTTTCATTGTTATTAGTTAATTTTAATTAATTTTTCAAAAAAATCACTCCATAATATTTTTAGGTGACACTAAGATTTAGTAAAATGAAAAATCCATATTTATAAAAATACACAGTAGAAAATTATGGAAAATTTATATTAATAAGGTTTAGATTGTCCTCTTCAAAATGGTATTTTTACATTTTACTTTTAAGTAAAAATTAAGAAAATTACATGACGGGTAAAACAAATGTTTAAAATACTTTTTCAAATTGGTAGACTTTAAAAAATTGTAGAAATTATAATATTCATCCATTATATTCAAAACCATAGTTAACATAAAACAAAAGTTTAATAATGGATACATTGTTGGGGGAAAACATAACCCATTATTATTCCCTTCATTTTTAAGGAACATACTATCAAACAATTGCTAAGTTGACATATAACATCTCAATATAAAAAAATTGAAAAATAGTCAATAGAAAGCTAACAAAATTCTTGACAGCTTTTGTCTTTACTGTAAAGTGAAATTCTAAATAAATAAAAAATATTTTTCTTTACAAAAAGTTGGAAAATTTGTGAAAATATGATTTTTTTTTTCTCAAAAAACAACCAAAATAGACACCCACATTCATGATTATGTGTTAATCTTTGATCTAATTGTCTGAGTAGTTATTGAAGGTGTTTGTCCTCTATTGAAATACTTGTGTTGTAAAACACTATAAATTGGATATTGACTATATAATTTTAAAGAAAATAATAGTTGGACTTTATAGATATGTATGGATATTTATCCATTCTTAAGATAAAAACATTAACTATATAATTTACATATTAATTTTGTAGTGTACATTGATGATATAATTTTGAAGAAAAAAATACTTAGGCTTTGTAGACATGAATGAATGTTTATCCATTCTTAAGATAGAAACATTGACTATATAATTTACATATTAATTCAATATTTGTAAATTTTTTAAACTATAAATTAGATATTGATTATATTTTTAAAATTTTAAATAGATAAAT
>ML783102.1:235112-340749 GCA_009831015.1 Picea engelmannii
ATATTATAAGTCAAAAACAATTTTTTAAAGAAATAAAAAAAAATGGATTTTATGATCATATTGTAAAGTATTGCTCAATAAACCAAAATGTTTTTAAAATAATTTTTCATAAAAAAATAGATTTCAAAGAAAATAAAAAAAAAATCTTTTATCTTCAAAAAAAAACTTTGTTTCAAAAAAACTTCATTGTGCAAAAATTATTCAAAAATAATATTAAGAATTTGATAGTAATTGTTTAAAAAAACTTACTTTCAAAAAAAATATTTTTGATATAGTAAGGAGTTGCATATGAAATCATTCACCTTGAAAATAATGTTCAATAAAGCCTCCACCTTGAAAATAATGTTCAAGAAACCTTTCAATATATAAATTGTTACTCCAATAAAAACAATAGCAAAAGAGTTGTTCCAAACTTCTCTTTAGTAACTCCACATAACTGAAAATATGAAATGAAAGAATAAATTGTGCAAAACAAGTTCGGTCCAAAGCATATTTATATGATTTCACACCAAATGATACGTGAAATGATAGGCCAAATGATATGCCCCTTCATATCTTCCCAGCAGAAAGAATTTTGACATAAGATTTACAGCTAAAAGATTGGAAGTTCAAAGTTCGTTTATTTTCTAACAACTTTCGTTAAGAATAATATTTCATCCGAAAAAAAATATTTTTTTCAGCCAATTATTTTGGCAGAAAACCTACAACTTGGGCAGTTTACAGAAAACTCCCAATTCTCTCTAGCTTACTTCAACTTTGGAGGTAGCAAACTCCTACAAATACAAATAATTTAGTTATGGAAGTGATAGCGACATTTTTAGAAATAAATATACTTTTAGTTGATATAATTCATATTCATTTTCATTGTTTTTAGCTAATTTTAATTAATTTTTCAAAAAAATCACTGCATAATATTTTTAGGTGACACTAAGATTTAGTAAAATGAAAAATCCATATTTATAAAAATACACAGTAGAAAATTATGGAATATTTATATTAATAAGATTTAGATTGTCCTCTTCAAAATGGTATTTTTACATTTTACTTTTAAGTAAAAATTAAGAAAATTACATGATGGGTAAAAAAAGTGTTTAAAATACTTTTTCAAATTGGTAGACTTCAAAAAATTGTAGAAATTATAATATTCATCCATTATATTCAAAACTATAGTTAACATAAAACAAAAGTTTAATAATGGATACATTGTTGGAGGAAAACATAACCCATTATTATTCCCTTCATTTTTAAGGAACATACTATCAAACAATTGCTAAGTTGACATATCACATCTCAATAAAAAAAAAAATGAAAAATAGTCAATAGAAAGTTAACAAAATTTTTGAGAGGTTTTGTCTTTACTGTAAAGTGAAATTCTAAATAAATAAAAAATATTTTTCTTTACAAAAAGTTGGAAAATTTGTGAAAATATGATTTTTTTTCTCAAAAAACAACCAAAATAGACACCCACATTCATGATTATGTGTTGATCTTTGATCTAATTGTCTGAGTAGTTATTGAAGGTGTTTGTCCTCTATTGAAATACTTATGTTGTAAAACACTATAAATTGGATATTGACTATATAATTTTAAAGAAAATAATAGTTGGAATTCATAGATATGTATTGATATTTATCCATTCTTAAGATAAAATTATTAACTATATAATTTACATATTAATTTTGTATTGTACACTGATGATATAATTTTAAAGAAAAAATACTTAAGCTTTGTAGACATGAATGAATGTTTATCCATTCTTAAGATAGAAACATTGACTATATAATTTACATATTAATTCAATATTTGTAAATTTTTTAAACTATAAATTAGATATTGATTATATTTTTAAAATTTTAAATAGATAAATTGAACATTTACTAATAATTTCAAGAAAACAATAAGTGGACTTTGTAGATCTGTATGGATTTTTATCCTTTCTTAATATATAAACATTGGCTATATAATTTACTTATTAATTATGTTTTTTTTAATTTTTAAAACAATAAATTGAACTATACAATTTGGAAGAAAAAAGTAGTTGATCTTTATTGGATGTTTAGCCATTCTCAAAGTAGAAACATTGACTATACAATTTACATATTAATTTTAAAATTATAAATTGAATATTGACTATACAATTTACATATTAATTGTGTATGGATGTTTATCCATTTTTAAATAAAAATATTGATTATATAATTTACATATTAATTTTCTATTTTTAAAATTTTAAAATTAAAAATTAAACATTTACTATATAGTTTACATATTAATTCTATATTGATTATAAGAAAAAAATAATTGAACTTTGTACTGACTCTATAATTTTGAAATAAAAAAATAATTAGACTTTGTAGATATGATGGCTGTTTATTCCGAGTCCGTCAAAAGTAAATCTATCATGTTCATTTTTTTAGTTTCTACTTTCTTGATTCTCAAGATTTTCAAATGAAAATAACTAACTTGACTATTACTTAAACCCGTAAAGTTTAGTTTCAAAATGAATGTTACAGAAGATAAAAAAAACACTAACAATTGTGATAAGGTGGGACATATAATTGACATATTACTTTTAAAATTATAAATTAGGTATTAACTATATAGTTTACATATTATTTCTATATATTGACTATAAGAAAAAAATAATCTTAAAGTAGAAATATTTACTATATAATTTAAAATTATAAATTAGGCATTAACTATATAGTTTACATGTTATTTCTATATTGACTATAAGAAAAAAAATATTCCTATATTGACTATAAGAAAAAAATAAACTTAAAGTAAAAATATTTACTATATAATTTAAAATTATAAATTAGGCATTAACTATATAGTCTACATGTTATTTCTATATTGACTATAAGAAAAAAATAATCTTAAAGTAGAAATATTTACTATATAATTTATCTATTAATTTTATATTTTTAAAATTTTAAAATTATAAATTAAACATTGATTATATTTTTTACATATTAATTTTATATTAATTATAAGAAAAAATTAGATAATTTTGAAATAAAAAACATAATTAAACTTTATAGATATGATAGATATTTATCCCTAATCCTTAAAATTAGCTCAGCTAATAAAGAATAAAAAACTAGATACTTGTTTTTTTTTTAAGTTCCACTCTCTTGATTCCCATGATTATTCCCATGATTCTCAAATAAAAGTAACTAACTTGACTGTGACAAAATGAATGTTATAAAAGAGAAAAAACCACTAACAAATATAATGAATGTTAACAAATATAATGAATGTTATAGAAGAGGAAAAACCACTAACAATTGTGATAAGGTGGAACATATACCACAAGACTGCCCACTTTCTCACCGGTCTAGATGTTATTATCGTGTAGCCATCGGCCATGCAATCAAAGATTACCCAGATTGGATTGAGAAATGTGAGGCATGTTCAAGACCAAGAGCTACTAATCTAGTCAGCTGGGAAGCTGAGTGGTAAATCTGAAATCTTTCAGACTCATTATTAATGCTGTGACAATGAGTGAGTGGTAAATCTTTCATACTCATTATTAATGCTGTGACAAGGAGTGGTATTAAGTCTAGAGTAGATGGCACGGTAGGTTGGAATTTTAAAACCAAAGAGTCAAGTCAAAATTTTATTATTAATAAAGAAGGTTTATTTTATCAGCAATTTGTGGATGCCACGAATCCCTTTCCCCTTCTTAGTATTCAAAAGGTTGAATTTTTATAAGTAAAAAGTAAAGATGTGTTATAAAGGGATTTGTTGTAAGGGGTAAAATGAAAGTTGATCTATTTTTCTTGCTTCTTAATTTAGTTGTTTTGGATTAAATCAGCATAGAATTATTTTAACTTTGGTTTTATGAAAAATGGAGTTGTTTTTTTATTAAATCAGTATAGAATTATCTTAACTGAATTTTTATGAAGTTTTGAGAAAGATTAAATCTCTTTAGAAGTAAATCTTTTTTCTTTAACCTGTTTTGGATTGCAAAAGCTTAAAGTCTATATATACAATTTTTAATTACTTAATTTATTATTGTTATTTTTTAAGAGTAACAAGTGTCAATTCTAAGAATTTCTATGAAGTTTTGAGAAAGATTAAATCTCTTTAGAGGTAAATCTTTTTTCCTTAACCTGTTTTGGATTGCAAAAACTTAAAGTCTATATATACAATTTTCAATTACTTAATTTATTATTTAATAGTAACAAGTGTCAATTCTAAAAATCACCCATCCACCTAATACTGAAATATAAAATGCAACTCTAAACACAAAAATCTAGATTTTTAGGTTTTCTTTGTTGACCTTCTTCATTAATCCAATCGCTTCACTGTCATGTAATTTTTTACGTTTTCTTTTCTTAATAGGAATGATGATGATTCATCTGCCTGTCTTCGTCGAGATTGCTTCCAGTTTTATCTTTCCATTTTTCAACCTGTTATTCGATCCATAGGACTCTGGGTACCAAATCTTCAATAACTTGTAAATCGGTGACGAAGAAGTTTGAGATCGCTACGTACGTACACAAGTGGGATATGATCGGAGATGGAAGGGTCACAAAATTCCAAATTCTCCGTACGTGAATCATATTATATTATATTCATTTACGTTGTGAAGAACTACATGATAAAAGAGCTGCGTCCCCGGTTCAATACAGGCTATTGGCTCAATCCTATCGATTGTTGTGAACCGAAACAATAAAGCATGGCATCCTCTTATGAATTCGATCTCCCAGTCATCCATCTTGCTGCCCTTCACTGGAAATCAAAAACAGAAAGCGATCATCAGCTGATGAGAAGCGAGGAGCTTGAAAAACTGAGGGACGCTTGCCAAGAATTCGGTTTTTTCCATGTGATCAACCATGGAATCAACCCAACTTTTATTCAAACAGTGGATTCCATTGCTCGAGATATGTTTACACTGCCCACTGATATCAAAGAAAAAGCCATTTTACCAACTTTCTTTACTGGTTATGTCCCACCGGAAATACGTCCCATGGGAAAAGAATCAGTGCCTGAGAGCATGATTTTCTCCAATGACCATATAGTCGATCAGGTCTCTTCCAAGCTGTGGCCCCAAGGAAACCAGAAATTTTGGTATGCTTTTGCTATGCTCATCTCTATCTAAAAAAATATATATATGATGTAATTCTGATCACGATGCAGATAATACAATACTAACATAGATCCATTTTACTAATATGTTAATCATACAAAGTTGCATCATTATGTTCTAGTTCATCAATATTGAGATTTGCACCTCATCGTTTGTTGGATCCCTGGACCCTTGATGGAGGTTAAGAAGGATCCTGGTACTTGTGATTTGTGATTTTTTTGGTACTGTCATAATGAAGAAATAGGTTGTAGAGCATCTGGTTCTTTTCGGTGCAAATATTTTGTTATTAGTTCTTTCTTTCTGATAGTTTGATGTGATGAAGCGAGCATATCCGCGAATTCAAAGGTGAGATGAGGGAGCTGTCACTTGGGATTTTACAACTCATTCTTTCCAGTTTGGGTGTGGACGTGTCTGAACACTACGGATCGCCCCCCTTTGATAACTGCGAATTTCAGATCCGCATGAATTTCTATCATAACAATAAAAGCCTGGAAGCAGCAGCTGACGATCATCAGATTTTCTCTCAAGCTCATACAGACATTGGCTGCCTTACAATTCTCTACCAAGATGATGTGGGCGGTCTTCAGATCCGAACAAAGGAAGGACAGTGGGTTAATACTAAGCCTTTACACGGATCCTTTGCTGTTAATATTGGCGACTGTCTACAGGTGAAACACTCTAAAACATCTGAGTGTCGCAGGTTTTTACATTTAATCATCGTAGTTAATCATCGTGCTAGATATATTTTTGGATGGAAATTGTTTGTGGAGTTTTGAAACGTTTCAAAAAAAAAATTTAGTGGATACCTTATTCATTATGGTCAAAGACTTAAAAAGCTTATATGTAGTAAAAAAGAGTGTTGAAATATAAATATATAACTAGCACAGCCACATAATTAATGTGGCTGATGAACGCCGAAAGACATATTTAATTTATTAAATCTACCTTTAACTGTAAATAAAATCTAATATATCTTCTGGCTGCTCTTCTTAAACCATATCGATCGATTGCAGATATCAGAGCTCGCTTCAGTATTAATATCGATATGCTATTAAACCATATGCAAAAATTTTCTATTAAACCATATGCAAAATATGCAAAATTTTCTATTAAACCATATGCAAAATTTTCTGATGAACGGCTCTCCAGAAACGCACGCAGAACGCACGCAAAATTTTCACCTGTCGGCTCTCCAGAAACGCACGCAGAACGTGGCATCACAATTCACATAAATCGGATCCGTGGAAATGGGATCCGTGAAGCAGTTCGTGGTAATAATCTAAACCTGGCAAGAAAAAAGTTTTATAGATTTTAATTATTGGTAATCAATTAAACGTGGCAATTATATGGCTGGATAGTAATTTCTTAATATGATTAGGTAAATGTGAAAAAGTAAACATGTTAACGGATGCCTTGATAAATGCAAGAAAGTTATGAACAATAAATCTGGCCCATTGATTTTGGAGGACGACTAAGAATATGCCAGCATCTTCAATGCATAGCCATCAGATTAGGGTTTAAGGTTAAATAAAATTAAAAGATCATTAATTGTGCCCATTATCAATAGGTATACGCCTTTCGGCGTAACTTTCGGCGTAAATATATAGAGATTATTGTTATAGAGATTATTGTTAATTAGTTAAATAGTCATTATTATTAGATAGATTTTCAAAACTCCACACAGTTTAGATCCAGAAATATAAATAACACTATAAAAGATCTTTCCTTGAAAGTAGAATTATGTTGTAATTAACCAGGAGTGGATGATGTTTGTAAATGGCAGATGTGGAGTAACTGCAAATACCGCAGCGCAGAACACCGCGTCGTGTATGGAGGATCTACAGCGAGGAGGCTGTCGATTGCGTTCTTTATGTTTGTGTCGGACGATGGTGAAATTCGTGCTCCTCAAGAACTGATCGACGACAAGCACCCCCGACAGTACAGAGCATTTACGTTCAAAGAGCTCAGGGCCTACTTCATGCACGCAGGCCCAAGTTTGGGCGGAGGTCATGCTTATTTCCAAATATAGTGGACTTTCAGCTGAGATTCAATGCCCAGAAAACGTTACCACATCACATTATTATTATTGTATGACATTTCATTCATTATATCATTACTGATATTTTTATGTTTGGAAACATGAGCTTCTTTCAGTATACTTAGAAGAGAGTTTTCTGACATGATTCTCCTTCTTATTGATGTGATTTTTTTAATCTTCTTTTTCTGTAATGATTGCTTATTCTCTTATATCTTATAAGAGAGGTTTCTTTCTAACATATGCCAAGGTAGGTGATTCCCCCTCTTATTGATGAAATTGGGAGATTTTTTAATCTTCTATTTCTGGACTGTATGTTGATTTAATTTAGAGATCATTTTGGATATATTTGCAGACTCTGGAGAAAGCAACATTTTGCCACTGTTCTAACTTTGTCTTGTTTGTGCACGTCCTCCTATTGCTCGTTCCCTCGAGGGCAAGGTATAAAAGCTAACATGGTTTTTATTTTTTTTTGTTGTCCCCCGGATGGGGTGCCACGTAGTTATTCAGAGACACGCGACTGATGCCGGGATGCATTATTAATGTATCAACCGGCAAACATCCCCTCCGCTATTAAATCACCATGGATTACTGCAGTCGTTACCAAACGATGAGCCTCCTCATGCAAGGGAACTGTACCAGCCTCCAGCGCACTCAGCACCAAGCCTTAATGGCTATGGCAGTCGCAGTAGCCCTCCGCCTTATCACCGGGATTGATAGCATAGAGAAGCATTTGCTCATTGCAGTGTTCACTCCACCAGCACATTCGCAATATACTCCATCGGAGCAGAGATTCAAGGCCCCATCGAAGATCTAGAGCAGAGCAGTCCGTCCGCTAGGAACCCTGGTCATTCCCAGGGTCTCCACCATGCCCAGGGCACGAGGAAAGTCGCGCAGAGGTTCCGCTTGGTACACGGCCGAGTCTCGACTCCAGCGACAGAGGAAGGTTGAACAGGTGTTGGCCATAGCGTCCACTCGACGGTGCAGGAAACCACGAACGCCTCCCATGGCGTACGTGGAGGAAATTTCTTTAGAGGATGCCATGCAGAGCTACCCCAAGCTCCCGCTATTTACAGTCCCAGATAACTGGAACCCACCTACTGAATTTGGAGAGGAAGACAAGCCTCCACCTAGGGACATTCAGAAGGATTTCAAAGCCAATAGCCCGGAGGAGCACTTCCCCACCTGTTTTGTTGAAGAAGAGACCCCTCTCGACACAACCATAGGGACAGTAACCCAGTCTCTCAACCGTTCGGAGCAGACAAGCAAAGAAGCAACAGAATCTAGACACCTAGCCTTCGTAGACAGCCACTAGATGGAGCAGCCACCCTTTACTAATTTAAGGCACCTCGCACTCATCTTCGAGAGGGGTCTCTCATTATAATATAATTTCTCTCATTATGCTCCCCCCTTCCACCCATAATGCCCCCCCTCCAAAACACTTTTTCTAAAGTGTTTTGGAGGGGGGCATTATTAGAAAAAGTGTTTTATAATAAAACACTTTTTCTAATAATGCCCCCCCTCCCACCATCTAGGAAACTGGAATTAGAATTAGAAATAAGGAAATTTTGTTATTTAATTATAAAAATAAATAAAAATTATATTTCTTTTAAAAGAATAATTAAATATGAAGTAAAATCCATCTTTAAATAAATTTAGATTAAGATTAAAAAGAAAAATATTTACTTAATACTTCCTTAATTTAGTCTAAAATACTTATTCACCAAAATAAAATATAGATATATAAATTTTACATTTATTTCTGTATATTAATTTAATTATATTATATTAAAAATTTTAATTTTACATTTTGATAACCACTTTCTTTATTGTTAGTTCAATCTATGAGTCAATTAACCTTCTTGTATTATGGCCAAAATATTTTGGATTTCCACCCATTAAGGTTATGAGTGAAACCCGTGAGTTGTTAGGGTATTTTAGTCAAATAAAGAGTATTGACTATGATATAATTAATTATAATTATAATTTATTTTTTTTCTACAAATTCTTTCATTTTATTAAGGAAAGTTTTCTCTCTTTTTCCTTTTACCCCTTTGTAAGGAAAATGTTATATTCCTTCACCTTTGCTTACTCCCACACAACTTGGCAAAGTCTTTCTTCATTTACCTTCTACCTTTTTATCAGGAATACAAACCATACTTTGACTACCATTACTTCTTAAGCACTACCCAATCAACCCATAAACTAATACAATGTTATCTATAAAAAGATTGAAATTTCAATTTTAAAAAAAAATCTAATCCTCATACTCACCCTAATCAATTTGCAAATACCTTCCACTATTTCTCAAATGTCCACCCTAACCAATTTGGAAATACCTTCCACCATTCTTCAAATCTCCACGTTGTTGACAACAATGAGTGCACAAATTTGATGTAAGATAAAGTGGAAACAGGGTGAGCACCAATGCACTCATGCAAGAATGCATGCGCATTTCTAAGAATGTGCATGCATTCCTGATGTGACAAGTTTAGCAAACCCCAAACCTCCACTCAACTTGCCACATATGCATGTTCTCAGGAACACGTATTTGTTCCAAGAATGCATGTGCATTCCTAGGAACCCATGTGTGTTCCGAAGAACATGTATGCGTTCCAAGAATGCATGTGCATTCCTAGGAATGCATGGTGTTCCCAGGAATGTGTGCACATTCCTCGGAATGTGTGCATGTTCCTGAGAGGAACCTGCATGTGTTCTTGTCATGCCCAATGAAAGTGCCTGAAGGGGCGATTTGTGGCCATTTTGACCACTGTGCCTCACGTTTTAGGAGTTATTAAGAAAGAGGAAAGGAGGAATTTTGCTCACCAAGAATCCACAAGTTCCTAACACCATCTCGAAGGCAAGCCAAGTATGTATTTGTGATTATTTTCTTTTCTTTTAATTTCTTAAACTATTTCTTAATTCTTAATTACAAAGTGATTTAAGAATTAATCTATGTAATGCAGTGTGCAAATTAAATGCAACCTAATCTAATATTGTGGGAGTGATGTAAAGAACCAATTTGAAATGAAACAAAGTACATGTATAGAGACTAGGGAGAATAATCCACTAATTTTCATCGAGACAAAACCTAGAGCACACTTTGAGGACGAAGGATAGCCTTAAAATTATAAGAGAGTACCTTTTCCACATCAAAATGTTAGACATAAATCCAAGAGATACATGCAAAGACTAGAGATAATTGTCTTCCATCTACCACTTTTATTCTTACTCGAGGTGCAAATTGAAAAGGAGAATAAGCATGTCTCTAAGATATGTGTAGTTCTAGCAAGCCATATGCCCCAAGATTCAATCAAAGGGAGTTCCTTGAACTCCTTGATTTATTTTTTCTATATCCATTTTTTAAGCTTTCTACAATAGTTTCCCCTTCTCAATTTCTACTTAGTCCTCTCATAGAGTCCATATCTACCCATACACTACAAGAATATGTACAAGATATTAAAAGGTGATTTGTAGTTTCCAATTCCATTTTACACGAGGTGCATTTTCCAAGCCCTTAATGGGGTTTTTTTTGTATAACTTTGGAATATAAGGATTTATTCATAATGGACAACCATATAAACACGTTCATTTTTATAGGTTCCCTTATATTTGACACAAGATTCCACCACCATGGATCCTCCCCATTAGTCTCATTAATAAACATTCATTTATACAGTCCATATCTACCCATACACTACAAGAATATGTACAAGATATTAAAAGGTGATTTGTAGTTTCCAATTCCATTTTACGCGAGGTGCATTTTCCAAGCCCTTAATGGTTTCTTTTTTGTAGAACTTTGGAATATAAGGATTTATTCATAATGGACAACCATATAAACATGTTCATTTTTAAAGGTTCCCTTATATTCGACACAGGATTCCACCACCATGGATCCTCCCGATTAGTCTCATTAATAAACATTTATTTATACAGTCCATATCTACCCATACACTACAAGAATATGTACAAGATATTAAAAGGTGATTTGTAGTTTCCAATTCCATTTTACACGAGGTGCATTTTCCAAGCCCTTAATGGTTTCTTTTTTGTAGAACTTTGGAATATAAGGATTTATTCATAATGAACAACCATATAAACACGTTCATTTTTATAGGTTCCCTTATATTCGACACATGATTCCACCACCATGGATCCTCCCCATTAGTATCATTAATAAAAATATATTTATACATACCATATCTACCCATACACTACAAGAATATGTACAAGATATTAAAAGGTGATTTGTAGTTTCCAATTCCATTTTACACGAGGTGCATTTTCCAAGCCCTTAATGGTTTCTTTTTTGTAGAACTTTGAAATATAAGGATTTATTCATAATGGACAACCATATAAACAAGTTCATTTTTATAGGTTCCCTTATATTTGATACAGGATTCCACAACCATGGATCCTCCCCATTAGTCTCATTAATAAACATTTATTTATACAGTCCATATCTACCACATACACTACAAGAATATGTACAAGATATTAAAAGGTGATTTGTAGTTTCCAATTCCATTTTACACGAGGTGCATTTTCAAAGCCCTTAATGGTTTCTTTTTTGTAGAACTTTGGAATATAAGGATTTATTCATAATGGACAACCATTAAAACATGTTCATTTTTATAGGTTCCCTTATATTCGACACAGTATTCCACCACCATGGATCATCCCCATTAGTCTCATTAATAAACATTTATTTATACAATCCATATCTACCCATACACTACAAGAATATGTACAAGATATTAAAAGGTGATTTGTAGTTTCCAATTCCATTTTACACGAGGTGCATTTTCCAAGCCCTTAATGGTTTCTTTTTTGTAGAAATTCGGAATATAAGGATTTATTCATAATGGACAACCATATAAACACGTTCATTTTTATAGGTTCCCTTATATTCGACACAGGATTCCACCACCATGGATCCTCCCCATTAGTCTCATTAATAAACATTTATTTATACAGTCCATATCTACCCATACACTACAAGAATATGTACAAGATATTAAAAGGTGATTTGTAGTTTCCAATTCCATTTTACACGAGGTGCATTTTTCAAGCCCTTAATGGTTTCTTTTTTGTAGAACTTTGGAATATAAGGATTTATTCATAATGGAAAACCATATAAACATGTTCATTTCTATAGGTTCCCTTATATTCGACACAGGATTCCACCACCATGGATCCTCCCCATTAGTCTCATTAATAAACATTTATTTATACAGTCCATATCTACCCATACACTACAAGAATATGTACAAGATATTAAAATGTGATTTGTAGTTTCCAATTCCATTTTACACGAGGTGCATTTTCCAAGCCCTTGATGGTTTCTTTTTTGTAGAACTTTGGAATATAAGGATTTATTCATAATGGACAACCATATAAACAGGTTCATTTTTATAGGTTCCCTTATATTCGACACAGGATTCCACAACCATTGATCCTCCCCATTACCCTCACTAATAAACATTTATTTATACAGTCCATATCTACCCATACACTACAAGAATATGTACAAGATATTAAAAGGTGATTTGTAGTTTCCAATTCCATTTTACATGAGGTGCATTTTCCAAGCCCTTAATTGTTTCTTTTTTGTAGAACTTTGGAATATAAGGATTTATTCATAATGGACAACCATATAAACACGTTCATTTTTATGGGTTTCCCTATATTCGACATAGGATTCCACCACCATGGATCCTCCCCATTAGTCTCATTAATAAACATTTATTTATACCTAGACCTAGTAGCATAATCCTCCAATGTGGATTTCTAGACCAAACCAACTCATCACTCATCATCAACATCTTTGATTCTAACTTGGATAGCCTTTTAACTTTCTTATATAAGCCTCCCACTTCTCACCTTATATTCCTTCTGTCCCTATAATATTTTTTCTTTTTCCATATTTTCTACCAAACGTTTCTGAGTTCAGAGTACATTTACTACTCTAGGTTAATGTTTTCCAATCTCTTTGAGAAAGGAAATAAAATTTTCAAATAATTTATGTGTATATCCACACCACATTCATGGGTCGGGCCCTATTATGACCTTCTATCCATTACCTACCGTCTGAACCAACCAATTTCCAACCAAAGGAAAATGATAACATGTTATATTTTGAAACTATGGACACATTATGGATAGGATTGTTAGGCCTTTTGACCCACTCATGCATTGTGTAATATTCTACGTATTTTTGAAAGATAACCTACTTCCAAATTCCTTCCTTTTAAATAAGTTTCTATAAAATCTTAGCAACTAATGACTTACCAAAATGATGGATAACTTTTATTTCACACCCCCATATATCCGTACGTTTTTCTATATTTCACCATTTAACTCATAGAAAGCCTTCTTTTTTTCCATTTTACTAGTCCATAAAATTTGTATGCATTGATCCTTTGGGTATATAGGTCAATAAGTGCCAATAAAATATAATTTCTTCAAGAAAAAACTTCACCACAATGATTCTCTCTCCAAAATATAGTAACGTGTTGCATCATAGATTAGTTCGCTTTTCTACTTTTTTCTTTGATTTTTGAAAAAATGGTAGATGGAAGACAATTATCCCCACTGTTTGCATGTCTCTCTTGGATTTATGTATAATATTTTAATGTGAATAAGGTACTCTCTTGGTAATTTGTAAGCTATCCTTAGTCCTCAAAGTGTGCCCTAGGTTTTATCTTGATGACAATTGTTGCACTATTCTCCCTAGTCTCTATACGTGGCCTTTGTTTCATGTCAAATTGGTTCTTTACATCACTCAAAAAGATTATATTAGGTTCCATTAATTTTCACACAACATTAGATAGTAGACACATTTAATTTATTTCATAAAAAATCAAAATGGTGATCTGAACCACAATTGGTAGCTTTGACGAGAAAATGATAAGTTGGGTCATAACCAAAGGGTTCACCATTTTCAATGGATAAAAGTTTAATTTGGTACTTTTACTATGTAAACCTATGATGTTGACAAGGGACATTTTCTCATGTTAACATTTTGGTGATAGAAAGAGAGGAGATGCAAATATGTCTTGTCTAAAGCTACATTTTGTATGCATTTATCACTAATGGCCCTACCCCCTATCCTTGCATGGGAGGACAATACCACATTGGTATTACAAGGGCCTTTGCATGATATTCTAAGAAAGGTAGTATATTTATTAGTTAAGTTTAATAATGAAGGAAACACAATTGCATTTGAACATATTATAAATTATGAATGCAAGTTACAATTACTTAATATTGTTCACAATGATGTTGTTTGTAGGTTGTGTCCACTCACCTTTTGTTGACCCAAGTATATTTTATTTTCCTTTTACTTCTCCATACTTAATGTTATACAACATTTCGTCACAACAAGTGATACTTCCTATTCTCTAACATCTAAAGCATAGAACTTTGGAAGAAAAATGAGAGAAAGTCTTCTTTGGCAGGATCAACTTGAAAAAAAAACTAAATTACAAAGATGTCGCTTGTTGCTTTATAGCAAGGAGAGACAACTTCACTTGTCGCATGTTGCATCACTAAAAGGTGGACAATGTTGCATTTTGCTTAATTTTAAGGGTGCGGCAATCTTTGTACATGGGAAAAAAGAATAAATTCTCGAAGCTTCTAGAAGAGAAACTTTGATGCTGAGTTGTTTGTCGATTGGTTTGGATCTCACCTGCCTCTCCTAATTTAGTGAGATACTAACCTCTCATCCAAACCTCCTCATGGCTTCCTCTCCAATCTATAAATGGAGGCATATTCTAAAGGTAAAGGAGAATAAAGAATAAGTTATGAGTAATAAAATAATGGTGAATTGAGATTATCTCTTGGTTTGTAATTAAGAGTTTGTGAAATTTCATTTTGGTCCTAAGAGATTGGGGCTAAAGTGTTCAAGATATGGTGATGGCATTAATTGATGCTACTTGGGTGTTGGAACATTGAACTACTAGAAAGATTTTGTCAACTTCAAGGCTTGGTTATAAATTGCTTCATGATTTATTAATACAGTTATGCATTTTCCTTTCCTAATAAAGGTTGTCAATGGTTTTTTATTTCTATTTCTCCTTGGCTATTTACATAGATTCATTGAAATATATGTATGCTTGTTACTTTCATTGGTTCTATTTGATCCTTTTTACAGGTCTTTGTGTCTAGAAATCATTGGATCAAGCTTAGAGCTACAATCAATAAGAACAAACGTCAGTTAAAAAGGTACGAGTTTTCTATCATTTTTGCAATTTAATTTGAATCTAAGGAAAGGAGTCCATTTTGTCTTGTTTTGTTCTAGTTTTGGGTTCTCGAACTAGGGAGATTTGTTTATGTATGCATTTACAAATTTATCCACAACACAAATAGCGCATTTTTTTATACAACATGTTGTCATAGCAAGTGATATTGCCTATTTTGTGACATCTAAAGCATAGAACTTTCGAAGAAAAATGAGAGAAATCCTTCTTTGGAAGGATCAACTCTAAAAAACCCAAAATTACAAAGTTGTTGGGTGTTGCTTTCTAGCAAGGTGCGACAACTTCACTTGTATGATGCATCACTGAAAGGTGCGACAATGTCGCCTTTTGCTTAAGTCTAAGGGTGCGATAACCTTTGTACATGGGGAAAAAGAACAAATTCTCAAAGATTCTAAAAGACAAACTTTGATGATGAGTTGTTTGTCAATTGGTTTGGATCTCACCTGCCTCTCCTGATTTAGTGAGATCCTAACCTCCTCATGGCTTCCTCTTCAATCTATAAATGGAGGCATATTCTAAAGGGAAAGGATAATAAGGAATAAGGAATAGGTAATGATATGATGGTGAATTGAGAATAGATTATGATTTGTGATCAAGAGATTGTGAATATCATTTTGACCATAAGAGATTTAGTGGTGTCAAAGTGCTCAAGAGATGGTGATGGCATTCATGGAGGCTACATGGGTATTGAAGCATTGAACTGTTGGAAGGAGTTTGTTAACGCCAAGGCTTGGTTGTAAGTTGTTTCCTTATTTATTAATACAATTGTATTTTCCCTTTCCTATGAATCTTGTATATTGTCTTTAATGTATTTTTCCTTGACCATCTACATAGATTTAACGAAATAATTGTAGTATTGTTTCTTTCACTTTTTATGTTTGATTCTAATACAAGTTTGTAGCAAAAGTTTTTGGAATCAAACTTGGAGATTCAACTAATGAAGGAAAAATTTGGATAAAAGATATGAACTACTTATCTACTTGCATTTCAATTCTAAAATCTAAGAAAAGGAATTTATACTGTCTTGTTTTGTTCTAGTTTCGAGTTCCCAAACTAGGGAGATTTGTTTATGTCTGCATTTATGAATTTATCCACAACAAAAGTGATGACCATACTTGGGAACAATCTTCTATATTTGTTCTCCTAGTTTTCTTCCCATGTCCTGTTTGATTTTTTCTAAGTCATCACCTGGCCTTGTTTGATCAGTCAGTCTCAAATTCCACTGAAGAGTCTGAGCAATTTTTATTTTTTTTTGAGTTTTAATTTCTTGTCGCATCTTTGTTTGAGGTGCATAGAGACATTTATGCACTGTAATATTCCATTTGCATGTGACAAGCTAACTTATCTTACTGTGTGTCAAAGTAACCCGCGACAACTTTTTGAAAAAAATATCTTTTGACTGTTCTTTCTTTTCCAGATCTTTGATCTGATGATTGGAGTACCTTTTAACTGGTTAATTCATTGATTTACAATTTTCTTGTTGATCTAGAGTTTCTTTTTCACCATCGAAATTTTTGCTTATTCTTTCTTATGTATTTTGAATTGAAAAGGGTATAATCTCTTAGTTGTATCATTGGCTGCTTTTCAATTTAAGATTTTATATTTTTTTTCTTAAGGGCTTTTGATAGTAATAAAGTAATCTTTCTTCATTGAATGATTTTCTTTGAAATTTTTGGGTGGTTCATTTCTAAGCTTGCATTTTAGAGAAGAATTGCATGGTTTTTGGCATTTTTTAGTTTTCATTCTTCAAAAAATATTTGGGCCATGAATCGTGTATTCTACAATTTCTTTGACTCATATATTAAGCACCTTTTGCATTCAAAGAGTAATTTTCATTTCTTTCTTTGACATTTGTAATTGTTTCTTTTCTTGAAATATCTTGCTCCATTATATAGATAGCTTTCATCGAAAGAAAATATTGCATTGCATTCATGTTTTCTTTGAAGCATTCTTGGAGTCAAGTATCATACATCATCATTGAGTTGCATCCACAATCTATTTTAAGTGAACAAAAACCTTAAAACGAAACTTAATTAAAAAAAAATAGTAACATTGTGTGGGTAGGTAGAGACGTGTTTTGATGTCTTTAAACATAGGAGATGTCGGTATTTGTCAGCGCTACAATCTGGGGATTATGTCGTTCTACCATGTACCTTCGAGTATATCAGGAGGCCCCTTTCAAACGGTTGTGCATTAGACAACACTACTATGGATTTGAGCTCCCACGTACCTTGAGTATATCGAGAGACCCTTATAGGACCTGAAACCGAGCACCCTTTTGACCGTCTTGTTGTCGCAATACACTAAGAACATCACTCAGGGAGATTACTACGCACATATTGCTAGGTAGTCGGGTAATACGACCAAAGGTATGGTTTATCCTCCTTGGTTGGTGCTCTAAAATGTTAGGCCGAGTATTACTATTGGACCCTACAATATATCGTGAGTTGTGACGACTTGACACTCTTGTGGGATTCCTCCTATTGACCCCACCTATTCACATGAATTCTTGTTTCCTTTAGACTTTGATAGTGTGTTCTCTTTGTTTTAATGGACTTTAGGTTGAGTTCCTCTCTATGGCATCAGTTACTGGAGCTCCCAACGAAGGAACTCCTTTTCTCAGGGAACCTTTCATTTTTCTTTCTATTGGAAACATTGGTCCTCCTTACATTGCTTCTTTAATTTTACCAAGACTCACCATAGGGTTACCCATGTGGTTATTTCCCACTCTAGGTTTTCCAAATGTCACTATTGTTTTGAATGCACCTAGTGTTTTGAATGCACGCCCTCCCTCTCAAGAATTTCCTCAAGAATGTTCACCTCATGTTGATAATTTTCCTTATTCACCTGTTGCATATTCTTCTTTTTCTTCTTCTTCACCTAGTGAAATCCTCATTGTTGGTAACCAAGAGATTAAGAAGATAAAGAAGATGAAGAACAAGAAGAAGAAAAATCAACAAAAGGTCAAGAAACCAGTTAATGTTAATCATGCTGGAAACATTGAGAAACCTATCACCAAAAATCGCAAACCCAAATTTTCTTGCAGTATTTGCAAGGATGATCACCTTCTCAAGGATTTCCCTGGTATTCCCAAGGTCATAGAAGTGTGGTCTCAGGTTTCTTATCAATCCGCATCATCAGCCACTTTAGGTCATGCTAGTGACAACCCATCGACTAGTAATCAAGTTGGAAGTAAAAAGGGTAAAGTCAAATTCCTCTCTTGTTATGTAAGGAGATGCACCGTACCTACCTTTGTCCTCGCATGGATGAAGCTTCATATCTATTGAAAAATATTTTTTATGACCATCAACAACTTCCAACAACTTACCGTAAAGTATCTCCCAAGCTGTCATTAGTTGATGAACTGGTCAATCTATTTCCATCCTCTGTTAGTCTAGTTGATAAAGTGGTTAATTTGGTTTCATCCCCAGTTGAACCAGTCAATAAAGTGGTTGATTCATTACCATCATCGGTTGATCCCACTCTTCCAGTGAAGAGTGAAACCTAATTGATTGATATGATCCCATCACCGGTCGATCCCACTCTTTCATTGAAGAGTGAAACCCAAGTGATCGATCCGATCCCCCGCTCAATTGATCCACTCCTCCTTTGAAGAGTGAGGATGTCACTCAGGTATTTCTTGTTACTGTGGAGTCCTCTGAAAAATGGGGCATTCCACCCGTTCCAACAACACCCCCTCCAAGCAATGAGATTATTGTTGATTGGAATGCTTTAACATAACCTTGTCTTCCTTCTTACATGCCTTTCCAAATCGTTGTTCAGGTTTTTGGTAGGAATATATCTAACACTATAATAAACGAAGGATCTTTTGTTAGCATCCTATCCTCGAATGCTTGGAAATTTCTTGGCTCACCTCAACTTGCATCGATGACTCATAATATGTTGGCCTTTAACAAAAGGGTTAGTTAACCTTTAGGGATCCTTCCTCAGTTTCATGTTACTTTGGGAGGGGGGATGGTCTACATTGATGTGATGGTAGTCCATGACCCCTTGGACTTTAATTTTCTCCACAAGAGAGACTATGTTTATGCCATGAAAGCTCTTGTTCCCACACTCTTTCGAGTGATGTGTTTCCCTCATAATGGAAACATAGTGACCATATACCTGCCTTCATTCATTGGCCCTCATATGATGGAAAACCATATGAATTCCCTTAATGGTCCTTAGATCCCAGCATCATCTGCCTTGCCGCAATTCAATTATGTGGAAACATGTCCCATGCATTCAACTATGAATAATAAGTAATCTCTCCCTTATTCTGACTTATATCCAGTAGTTTACATGGTGATCTCTTCGATAGGGATTTTAGAGCTTGATCTCCCTACCCATATCACGACCCTCGACATGTATTCCTTCCAAAGTGTTGTTCTTTTATCTAGTGAATATATCCTGGAAGCCATGATCACAACATGTCCCTTGACATGTATTCCTTCCAGAGCATTGTCCTCTTGTGAGACATGATAAATAAGATGGTCATGAGCATATTTTTATTTTAGGTTCCAATCTCATTAAAAAATGAAAATAGGGTCAAGAAAAGTTCCTGTTTTTGTGTCAATCTCGTTAAAAAATGAAACAGAGGTCTGAGAATCGAACCCATAGGTTATGAGCATAGTTCCCATTTATGCGTCAATCTCGTTAAGAAATGAAACAAATGATCATGAGCATAGTTTATTTTTTGATTTCAAGATCATTAAAAAATGAAACAAGGTACAAGCATAGTTCATGTTTCTTTGTCAAGCTCGTTAAAAAATGAAACATATGATAACGAGCATAGTTCCCATTTCTGTGTCAAGATCATTAAAAAATCAAACATATGATTATGAGCATGTTTCTTTTCCTATGTCAAGATCATTAAAAAAGAATTTTTTTCCTCTTTCGTTGAGTCGCGTCTTTCATCAGAACTTGTAATTGAACCTTCCTTTCATTTGAATATGACAATTGATCATGTTTCTTCCTTTGGTGAACGTTTTCCTATTAGTAGCCAGCAGTCTAATTTGATACATAAATTGGAAATAACATAAGATTTGGCATATGAAACGAAGCTTGGGGGGGCATGTCTCCAGCCTCTAGTTATCATGTTCGATTTAAGCCACTATATTCTCAAGCTAGGGGAAAAGTACCAACTATCCATGGGTCTCGTTAGAAAACTTTGGACATTACATTGGGAACTCTTTGGATTCTCCTTTAATCTCTTTCCAGACTCCCTAAAAACCAAAAGATTGTCGAGTGAACTTGCTTCCTTCACACTCATAAAACAATTTAAAGCGCCATACTTTCTTTTGAAGGATTGTATATTTGGAGTAAGTTTCCTTTAAGCTCTTTTCAAACTCCCTAAAAATGAAAAGATTGTTGAGTGAACTTGCTTCCTTCACACTCGTAAAAGGATTTAAAGTGCCATGTTTGTTTTCGAAGGAGATTCTATTCAGAGTAAGTTTACCCCTTTTTCAGGTTGAGTATATTAATTACGAAAAAGGTATGCTCTAGGAATATGTCAGTATTCGCTAGAAGAGTTCTCTATTGAATTTTTTTATACTTTTTTGGGCTTGGGAGACTAAATTTATGAAAAAGGACCTTTTTGGAGTTTTCTTTAAGTGTTTTCAAACTCTCTAAATATGAAAAACCATCGAGTTTACTTCCTCTGGACTCATCAAACCTACATTGGAAGACCCGTACGGAACCAAACCACTCCTCCCTAGGGTTCGCTAAACATACTCCGAGGGACTTGTCTGAAGGACGATCTTATACAATGAGAATTTGTTATCCTCCTCAAGCTCATTAAAAAATAAAGAGGTACTCTCCAAAAATGGTGGGGGGAATTGGGAAGGGAATCTGTATTGAAACTGTATTAATGGAAGCAGTCGCTCTCGAACATGACATCTTTTACCTTTTGCATCAAAGTTGGGAAATCCAGTTGTCTCTTGTCGATCATTCCCTTTTTTGAAATATTGTGTCCTATGATATTCTATTTTGATTCAGTACTTCCAAGACCTTTTTCATTTCGATGTTCTAGAGAATTTCAACCGAGTAGCATTCTATTTCGTCGACCAAACTTTACAATCCTTTAAGCCTCCTGTCTCGTTGGCCATCCCTGAGTCAGTCCTAAAATTACTCTGTTCTTTTACTATAAATATTGTACCTATTTCATGTCGTTGATGGGGGATACATGAAGGCCCTCCTGTGATGAATCACTTCCTATCAACACCCAATCATTATATAGGAATTTTATTTAGAAATTATTTAGTAATTTAGAACCTGCATGCCTCAATGGCAAGTATCCTCACTTTTGACAGGGAGTTTATATCATTGACCTATGATCAAAAGATTATGTCAGATGTTCAACTTAAACTCATTAATTCACCTTCAAAGGGATGTATTAGTACCTTGGGGGTCATTGAAATTAATGGTGATTTCCCTTGCACTTGTTAATGGTACATGTCAATGGTCGATAATCAAGTGGTTTCTACCACGTTCGACGTAAAGACATTTATTCACATGGTTAGAATCGTACTTATGAATCGAGGACGAGATGAAGATTCTGGGGAACTTCCTTTGAATATTTATTTCTCCAGGCTGCAATGGAAAGTACTGGAGTAAAATTGTCACATAGATCCACATTGTATTGGTTCGTTCCTATGTTACTATTATAATTCATATATCCCCAATGTATATTTGTGTGGTTATGAATCCATTAAAATCATGGTGATATGGATCCACATTGTATTTATGGTGGCCATATCATTAGTAAATGTAATTGTGGATCTGTAATATATTTTTCAGCAACCATGCTTAGATTCATTTGTATTCCAAGTATGGGAATGCTTATCTTAGTGATGATATAATATTGTACTACAAATTCCTTGTGTTTTGAAAGGTCTCCAACCGGTATGTTCTTTGTTTCAAATACCCATCTTGTAAAGTATTTAATCTATCATCTCTTCTAACTTCATACTTTGGGGGGTGTTGGTCACTATAGTTGCTTATTTAACTGAACAATCAAGTGCTACATAAATTGTCAACCCAGGGAAGTCTGTTTATTTCAAAGGTAATCACGCACTATATATGTTCAATCTCAAAAGCAATCTAGAGTTGTAGTAAAAATACATTAATCACACTTTGCCTTGAACAAACTGAAGTTCTACTTTGAATTACAGGAAAGCAACCTACCTATTGTAGAGTTCAAAGTTTAAAGAAAAAGAATCCTGGATTACATTTAAGAAAATAACAACAAGATGTTGCAAAAGGAAAGACCAACTATTATGTAACAGAGAACAGGACCCTATTCCCCAAGCAGGAATCTTCAGCACCTGTTTTTGAACATCACACTTTCATGAACTCATTGCTAATTGAAATGATTGACATACACTGAAGGCTAACTATCTTTTAACAGAGAACATGACCCTATTCCCCAAGAAGGAATCTTCAACACCTGTCCCTCATTATCACACTTTCATAAATTCATCAAACAGGAATGCTAACTAGAATGATTAACAGTTACCCAAGCATGAATCATATGAAAACAATGTAATAACCAGTAAAGCAAAGTTTCGGCAAAACAGAGTTCAGTAAAGTAGTGTTTTAGCAAAACAGAATTTAATCAAGGCATGAACAGAAATAACACTAACACACTACAGAGCTAATGGGTGAATCTTGTGAAGAAGGTGGGCCCTCCCCTTTCACAAGATTACCTTGAAATGAAAGGAACTAGAGAGAAATGCTCAAAACAATCTTTTATTCATCTGTCAACTGTATCATATTACAATGTCTGAAGTAAAACATGTCCTTCTCTGTAAATCCTTTCTTAGCCAAAAAGAATATCCTCTCTAATGGTGATTTTCTCTTATTTAAAGAGGAGAATCCCCTCGATACAATTTGATCATCAAATTACATGTGTGCCTCTGAATCCTATTCTTAGTCAGATCAAATCTCTATACTGAAATAGGATATCCTGGTCTCCCGTAACAGAGTGCTATTACAATAGTTGAAAAGGTGTTGAGTGAGGTGTTGTTGTTGCGGCTGGAATAACAGCTTCCTGATTTATCTTCTTGTTACTGTTGTTGTATGTTGTTTCAGCATCGCAAATCGCAGGTTGTTTCAGCAACGGGATTTGTGTTCTGACTGTTTCAGCAACGTGGTCTCATGCAACAGCGGTGGTTAATTCTAGCTCAAGGTGTGGCTGTTGTGGTCAGTGTAACAGCTTCATTGTTGTTTCAGCATCGTAGACCACGGAGAGTGTAATAGCTTCTTCTTGTGTGAGTTGTTGTTTCAGCATCATAGACCATGGAGAGTGTAATAGCTTCTTCTTGTGTGAGTTGTTGTTTCAGCATCGTAGACCATAGACTGTTTCAGCCACTGGGTTTGCATGCTTTGACTGTTTTAGCAACGGGCCTTTAAACAGCAATGCTAATGTGCAGTTCGAACTGTTTCAACACTTATATATTTCTGATCAACGATTAAGTATGAGAGTAATGTAAAATTATATGCAAAACAGATTAAACATATAGAAAAAAGAAGAGACGTTATATACCTTTGGAGAGATAGGGTAAGGTGATAATATAAGTTTAAATGTGAGTGGAAAAAGGATGTAATGGTAGCAAAAAGTGTGAGAAAAAAGGTACATTATAGGGTCCTAACATCCCCCCCAACTTAAAAGGTTGCATGTCCTCGGGCAACTTCAATCTAAATCAGAATCTGAATACTGACTCTGAGCGTGCAAGTTACTTAAGCAGTAGCTGTGGAAAGTGTTGTCTGTTGGAGCTCTGAATCCTTGAACGCATTGTAGCCTTTGCCAAGCTGTTGTTTCGGCCTTCTTGGGCAACTTATAATGAACTTGATATTTCTCTATTAGCATCCACAGGATAGGAAAATGAAACTAATTACCTATCCAGCTTTCAACACATTGTTGAACACACTTGATGTAGCTAGGTACCCTGGAGATTGTTGTCTCAAGATTAGTGGGGCTAAAGAGGTTGTGTTCTTGTCTTTTCCCAGTAGATTGTTGCCAAAACATGTTATTCGCTTGTAGGGTAGCAATATTTGTGGATTTAATGAACTGTTGACACTCCTAAAGCACTATTGTCTGTAGTTGCCGAATGTGTTGAGCCATCCATGGTTTCTTAAAAAACTGATAATACTCTGTAACAAAGGTGGCAGCATTTTGTAGTTCTAGCCGTATCCAGAGAAGGCAGTTATCCTCTTTATGCTTGGCATCTAGGAAGTCATCCTACCATATAATCTGATTGTTAAGGAAAGAGGTGAGTGCCTGAATCTAGATGTCACCGGCAAGAGGGTTAAGGTTAAGCTGTCGATTTTCAGGGATGGCCTCATTATGAAAATATTCCTCACAAAGGAGGTGTTGATCCATAGCAGATGCTTCTGCAAAGGTTTTAACAAAATCTGTTGGATTTAACACTGCATGGGGTCTGCCTTCTTTGATTTATTTAATCTGAAAAAATGTAAGTCGTTCCATGAGGAACATAGAGTAATTGCAGGATGGTTTCCTTGCAGCCAACAACTTTTGTGCCAAGTCAAATATTAGGAGCAATTTTCCTTTTAGCTCTTTACTCTGTTTCTTATGGGCACGGGATTCCTAGCGTGTTTGCTCATATGGTTTAGCCAGAGTAGTCTGTGTTCCTGCAGGCTTTTGTCCTGTGTAACAACAAACTCTTTTTTACATTTGTCTACTATTGCATGCTCATCCCATGGTTGAGTTTGTGTTTCAGCATTGCAAGTGGTAGGATGAGGTAGGGTCTGAGTGGCTTGCTCCACAAAGGTGTGGGTATTGATCTGGCTAGGAGGGGCAGATTCATCAATAGGCAGTGTTTGTACATCTTTATTAACAAAAACAGGGGTTTCAGATTTGACAACTGTTGTAGGCCAGGGTTCAGTTTTAATTTTGGAAGGTCCTGCTGGTTCTTGTGTAACAACAGGGTGTTCTTCTTTGACTGCAAAAGTCGTAGGTGCAAGGGAAGCTCCTGGAATTGGAATTTGAATTACTTTGTAGCCTACTTGATAATAGATGTCCCCACATTGACTGCACATATACTCTCTACACGGATTCTCTATTGTATTTTCCTCTGTCATGGTCACTATGCGAGCTAGGGTGTACAATTTAAGTTCCTTCTCATAGGATTCCTTTGCCATGGATAGCTCTTGCTTGTAGGCTTCCAGTTCAGACCTTAGGAACTCATTTTCTTGTAAGACAGAGACCATTGTTGGTTATGTTTGAGGGGTGACTGGTTCTTGTGTAGCAGTCACGGCCGCACTAGCTAGTTCTTTTGGAGCAGCTACAGGATCGGCAGTTGATTCTTGTGTTTCAGCTTCTTGATGTAAAGAAAGTAATGTTGCATCACCCTGGGCATCTGATTCTTATGTCTCGATAACAATATCAATAGTTGGTTCTTGTGCTTCGGCTGTAGCTGGTTCATGTGTGACAGCTATAGCTAGTTCTTGTGTTTCAGCTACTAAATGAGTAGCTAGTTCTTGTGTTTCAGCTACTTGATGAGTAGTTGGTTCTTCTGTTCCAGCTATGTGATGAGTAGCTGGTTCTTGTGTTTCAGCTACTTGATTTGAAAACGATGATGTCGCAACACATTGGGCCTCTAGTTCTTGTGTTTCAGTGCCTGTGGGTGGAATAGGTAAAGAGTCCGGAATTTTGGAGGTTGGAGGTGTACGGGGTTTTAGTCTTATGGGTTGGGGGTTTAGGGCAGTGGCAGTAGTGGCTACCCTTGTTGAGGCCCTGGTTCGTTTTCTTTGTAAAAGGGGTGGAAAAAAAGGAATTTTATTTCATTTGCATGGGGGATTTTCCTCAGTGATGGGACAGGGAGAGTTGTCTAGCTCAGAATCATCGCTAAGGATATGAACGGCAGGAGTGGATGATTCTAGTAAAATGTGGGATGCGCTTGGTATGGTAGGGGGGTTAATTGAATTGATTGGGTCTGTAGGCGGACTGTTAGGTACTTCCGGAAGATCTGGAGGGTTTTGTGGTTGTTGTTCCTGAAGATTTTCAGGATACTCAACAACTTCTTGGGGGTCTATGGGTGGGTTGTTTAGGGGAGGGTTTTGTTGGGAAAAACCCTTTTGGATAAGTAGTTGAGCGAGACGGTGATGGGTGAGGGAAAGGGCGAGATTTTTATCCTTTTTACAGTAGTGATACATATTTTTAAGACATCCAAGAAGATAATAAGGAATGTTCACCAATCTAGCATGTCGTAAATGAGACAACAAGACAAAATCGTACTAGTAGACTACCTGGTATCGACCTTCATAGGTAAGGTAGTTCTTGACAAACTTTGCAACTTTCGGCCATGGAGGAGGCAACGAGCTAAGACGGACACCTCGGCCTTTAGGTTCAATTTGTTCCCCTGGCAAGAGGAAATCTTGTTGGGTGTTAAGGATGATATGTTTGCAGCTGAACCAACAAATGCCATTGGTAGGGAGACCTGAAACTTGTGCTATATCCTCCTCTGTAACTGGAATCCAAACCCCTTGAACAATGGAATGATCTTCCTGAAGATTTTGAGTGAATTGAAGAACCTGTTGTTGATCAAATCCATGTAGCCTTTGAAAATAACCCAGCCATCCTACCTGCAGAAAACTTTGATAGACTTCTGGATATAGTTCTAACAGGGCTGTCGTGGCGGGTTCATACCATATAACAGGGCCTCCCATAGATAACAGCTCAGTAAAATGCACCGACAGAGAGTCGAGTAATCACTTATGTGCAGAGTGAGTTTTTCGGGTGAAGGCATGCAGATGGTGGTGAAACAAACGAAAGGGTGGTGAAGAAAAAGAATGACGGTGGTTGGTTTGTGTGAAATGATGGTATAAGATTTCGATATTCCCCCCCCCTCAAGTACGATTGAAATAATGATTTTACATGAGTGGTAATAATGAGTTGGAATCTTCTCATTAACTATAGTTCAATTGTATTTAGATATAAAGTTTACATACCTTATCTTTACCTTTTGATTCATACTTCAAACAAAATATAGTGCCTGTCCATAATAGTTCTACAGTAGCCATGGTGGTGACTTTTGATTTGTTAGAGGAATTGTATCAAGGATTTGTTTACTGGAAGGACAAAATGTAGTATGAGAGCGCAAAAGATTATTGACAGAGAATGTTGAAAAGTTGGTGTTTCAGCAACAGGGAAAGAATAGAGAAATGTTTGCTGAAGAATGATGTTTGAAGAATACTGATGAGGAAGTGGTGTTTCAGTAATGGGAAGAAGGGCGAAAAATTGCTGAACAGTGGTGTTTCAGCAATGGGAAAATGTGAAAAATTGTTGAACAGTGGTGTTTCAGCAATGGGAGAAAAATGTGAAAAATTGTGGAACAATGGTGTTTCGGAAATGGAGGAAAAGGCGAAAAGTTGCGGAGCAGTGGTGTTTCAGTAATGGGAAAATGTGAAAAATTGTTGAACAGTGGTGTTTCAACAATGGGAGAAAAATGTGAAAAATTGTGGAACAGTGGTGTTTCGGCAATGGAGGAAAAGGCGAAAAGTTGTGGAATAGTGGTGTTTCAGCAATGGGAAAATGTGAAAATTTGTTGAACAGTGGTGTTTCGGCAATGGGGGAAAAGGCAAAGAGTTGTTGAACAGTGGTGTTTCAGCAATGGGGAAAGAGCAAAAAGTTGTTGAACAGTGGTGTTTCAGCAATGGGGAAAAGGCAAAGAGTTGTTGAACAGTGGTGTTTCAGCAATGGGGAAAGAGAAAAAAATTGTTGAACAGTGGTGTTTCAGCAATGGGGAAGCTTGGCTCTTCTTGAAGTAAGATCGTCTTTTCTTAGTAGGCCTTTGCTTTGATCGAGAATCTACAAAAATCAATTGTAACATGCTACTTCTTGACAAGGATTATTAGTAAACGAAATCTAATCTAATACTAAAGAAATTAAATTAAAAAGAATTAATTGTAATGAGGGGTAGGAGCCCCCTCTAAAAAGAGGTAATGAAAGTCTGCCACACATGTGGCTTTAAAATCTTCTTTGGAAATAGGGCGCTGGTACAGATAAAGCCGATGACCATTTACAAGTAACGGTGTTTTAGAGTCATCGATTGTGAGGAGCCTTACTGTTCCATTGGGGAAAACAGTGTCCACTTCGTAAGGTCCAAGCCATCTTGTACGTAGTTTCCCTTGAAATTCTTTAAACCAAGAATCATACAGTAAGGCCCAATTACCTTTTTGGAATTGCTTATGCTTGATAGTTTTTTCATGCCATTTTGATCTTTGTTGTTGAATCATAGTTGTCTGATGAATGGCATCTAATCTTTTTGCATCCAATTCATTAAGCTACTGCAACCTGGCTGTCTGTGCATTGGTCAAATCAAGGTTGACAACTAAAGTAGTCCTTAAAGTTTTGATTTCAAATTCCACAGGAAAGACAACACTTTTTCCATAAACTAATTCATAGGGAGAGAATCCTGTATTATTTCTCCAGGTAGTTCTGTAGGCCCATAATGCTTCAGGGACTCTGTGAGACCAATCCTTTCTATTTTCCTTCACTGTTTTTATGAGAATGGCTTCTATTACTTTATTTATTCTTTCCACCTGTCCATTGTCTTGGGGGTGGTATGGTGTAGTCATTCTATGTTGAATATAATATTTCTGAAGGGTGGCTTTAAAACCGTGAGAAGTGAAAGGAGGTCCCCCATCAGTAACTAATTCTCTTGGCACTCCAAATCTGATGAAGATGTCTTCAAATAGGAAATCTAGAACTTCTTCTTTAGTCTCTCTATGGAGTGCTTTAGCTTCCACCCATTTGGTCATATAATCTGTGCAGACTAATATGTAAAATTTTTTATTGGATGGGGGGTTAATGGGTCCTACAAAGTCTAAGGCCCATATTTCAAATGGTTCAAGTACTATCTGGGGGTTTAATGGAATTTCATCTCTATGATTGGGTTGGCCCATTCTTTGACAGCTATCACAGGCCCGGACATATTTCTTTGCATCTTTAAAAAGTGAGGGCCAATAATACCCCATCCTGAGAATTTTATGTGTTGTTCTCTTATCAGCAAAATGCCCTCCACAAGGGCCATCATGACAAGCTTTTAGTAGATCATAAACCTCATCTTCTCTAATGCACCTTCAGATTTCTTGATCAAGTCCTGTGTGGAAAAGACACCCACTTATCCAACTATACCGAGCACTTTGTTGAATGATTCTTCTTTTCTCCCGGTGGGATAGGTGTGGTGGTAACTTCCCTGCAACCAAGTAGTTAGCGATGTCTGCATGCCAAGGTGAGTGAGCGGATACTACAAATAGATATTCATCAGGAAAGGAATCATCTACTGGGGTATCGTCATCAAGTGTTAACCGAGAAAGGAAATCAGCAGCTACATTTTATTTCCCTGGTCTATCTACAATTGTAATATCAAATTCTTGTAATAATAGTAACCATCTGGTGACTCTAGCATTTGTGATAGGTTTGATCATTAGATATTTGATAGTTGAGTGATCAGTATGGACAAGAGTAGAGTAGCCAGTGATGTAATGTCAAAATTTATTAATAGCATAGATAACTGCTAAAAATTCCTTTTCGATCACTGTATAGTTAAGTTCAGTATGAGTCATATTCTTGCTAATGAAATAAATAGCATAAGGAAGATGATTTTCTTCTTGTCGCAAGATAGCTCCTATTGCAGTATCTGAAGCATTAGAGGATATATGAAATGGAAGTGTCCAATCAGGTCCTCTTAGAATAGGGGTTGTAGATAACTGATGTTTAAGTGTATTAAATGCTTCCTGGCAAGAATTAGTCCATTTGAATTCATCATTTTTCATCAATAACACAAACAGGGGAGAAGCTATTTTGGAAAAAAAATTGATAAATCTTTTGTAGTATCCAACATGTCCTAGAAAACTTCTTACCTCTGTTTGGGTTTTGAGAGTAGGAAGATCTTTAATGACTTGTATCTTGGATGGATCCACCTGAATTCCTTGAGATGAGATAAAATGTCCAAGCACTATTCCTTCACTCATCATCATGTGACATTTTTCTATGCTTAAGGAGAGGTGGGCTTGTATACATCGTTTAAGTACTTTCTCAAGGTTTTGTAGTGCTTCCTGAAAAGAAATGCCATAAGGGGTAAAATCATCCATAAAAATTTCCATAGAGTCATTAAGCATATCAGAAAAGATTCATATAACTCCTCTTTGAAAGGTTGTTGGTGCATTGCATAGTCCAAATGGGAGAACTCTATAAGCAAAAGTTCCCCAAGGGCTAGTAAAAGTGGTTTTATCTTGGTCCTGGGGTGCAATTTTGATCTAGTTATACCCACTGAAACCATCTAAAAGGGAGAAAAATTTCTTCCTTGACAAACTGTCTAACACCTGATCAATGAATGGTAACGAAAAGTGATCTTTTTGAGTAGCTTTATTTAAGTCTCTATAGTCCACACATACTCTCCATTTCCTGTTTTTCTTAGGAACTATTACCAATGGGGAAACCCATTCACTGTCTGATATAGGATATATAAACCCTGCATTGAGAAATTTTTGAAGTTCTTCTTTAAGGATTTCTCTTAAATTAGGGTTCATTCATCGTTGATATTGGCAGATCGATCGACAATCTTCCTTGATATATATATGATGAGTACATAATTCGGGAGAGATTCCTTTCATATCTGTATAGTCCCATGCAAATGCTTCTTTATGTTCAAGAAGTAACTTCATTAATTATTGTGTTTCAGCATCTGTCAAGTTAGGGTTTATGTTTAGTGTTTTGCTAGGTTCAATTTCTACTGGTATGCTTTTAGAAGAGATGGTGGCAGATGTTTGAGGTGGGTTTTCAGGGTTAAGGTTTTCCTGATTATCTGACTCCAAAAGTGCAGCTAGTTGGTTATGAGTTTCTGGAGTCACAGAGGAGGGTTCACAAATAAAATTATTAATTACTTCATCCTCAGTAGCATATTTAAGGCTTAAGGCTTGTCCGATAGTCAAGATGGGTTGAGTAAATTGATCATCAAAGTCTACCCATACAGAATTATCATTATTAATCAAGGGTGTAGCGTGAGGGTAGAGGGTAAGCTGTTTAGTCTCGTAACTGTTGGAAATTGTCATTGAACCTGATCTACAGCTGATAAAATCATCTGTTGTGGCTAGCCAAGGCCTGCCCAAAATTAGAGGGTGGCCCCCCAACTTTGTTTTAGGTTGTAATACCACAAAGTCAGCTGGATAATTCCAGGATTCCACTGAGATAATTAGGTCTTCAATGACTCCCTCTGGTTTGATTGTAGAATGGTCAGCTAATTCTAGGATAGTTGGGGTGTCTCTGATTTCATTCTACAGTTGTAACAGTTGTGAGGTTTCCAGAGTCATAATATTGATAGCGGCACCTAAGTCTACCAGGACTTGAAGGATTATCATTTTTCCAATTTGTACTGAGACGGTAGGGTGGTCGGGATCACCATATTTAACTGGGGGAACTTTACCTGACATTAGTGTAGACAAGTCACCCATGACATGAACTGTAAGGGGATCTTTAATTTTCCTACCAGGTTTCTTAACACAAATGTCTCGCATAGTCCTGGCATAAATTGGTACATATTGGAGTGCTTGTAATAGAGGAATTTTGACATAAAGATTTTGTAATTCCCCTAGAAGATTGAAAGCAGGTGGCTCAGGCATTTTAGTCAAAGCTAAATGCTCAGGAAATGGTGATTTTGTTGTTTCAGCAGCAGTGTTAGAGGATGATTGTACCTCTTCAGGTACATCATTCTCTTTTGTTTCCTCTTTATCATAACAGGTAACATCAGCTATGATAGGTTCTACTATTCTCCTAGATCATAAATGAATATCATTGCATTGCGCAGAGAGAAGAGAAAATGTAGGCTGGTTATGAATATCAATGCACTGCACAGCTTTATTATTGGGGTTAGCGTTAGGTTGTATAGGTAGTTGGGGCCTCATTATTTGATTGTTTGGTGGTGTACCTGATGGTAAGGAGAGTGGTTGTAGAAATTATGATTGAGGTAATTGATTTCGGAAGGGGGGTTGTTTTCCTCTCCAATTTGGATTCCATTGGTTCATATACGGTTGTTGTTGTTGTGGAGGCTAAGGAGTCCACATTGACGGATCAACAAAGGGTGGGTTAGTTTGTTGCATGGGTGGGTAATTCATTTGATTTAGGTATTGCATTTGATTATAGGGAGGGTAATTCATTTGATTAAAAGAAGAATAGTTATTCCAACGATTAGAAGATGTAAATGTCATATTAGGATTCATACCTTGTCCTCGCGGTTGCCATTACCTTCTCTGTGTCAATAGATAGACAACTTCAGCCTCTTCATCAGTTGGTTGTAATGTTTCTTTGATTCCTGGTAGAGAAGGGCATCATTGAGTTTCATGATCTTTATCACAGATGGTGCAGATTGGCTTTTTTTCCAATGGGCATTCCCTTCGTGGGTTCTTGTCTCTGCATTTAGAACAAAAGATGGACAGAGTTGCTTCTGCTTTGACTTGCTTCTTTTGAATCTACAGGGTATCAATTTGTGAGGCAAAAGAGCTTAACATTTCAGTTTTAAAACCTTCAAGTAAATTACCTATTTCGGCTCTTGTTGCTCCTCCACTGGATGATTTTTGGACTCTTGAAAATGTGGTATCCCTGCTATTTGATCTATTCCTTGAAGCTCCTCTTGAACATCTTTTACATAGGTTAACAATTTCATCATATGATTCTTTAGATATGTCCCCTTTTCCAAGCATATTCAGCATATCTAAATAGTCATCCCTTACTCCTTTTAGTAATATCATTTTAAGAATATCTTTACTTACATTGGGGTGACTGGATCTTTGTAGATTGTACTGTAGTCTTTCTACAAAGTCCTCCGGATTTTCATCCTCTTTTTGTATCATCTTAAATAGTTCTTCCCTTTTTTATCTTGTTCGGCAATAGTCCTGGTATTTATGCAGGAATTTCTATTTCATTTGATCCAATGCTGTGATTACATGGCCTCCAAGACTCATGAACCATCTTAGTGCATTTCCTTTCAATGTTGCTGGAAATAGCTTTAATTTTTTAGCATTGGAAATGTAATCATAACTTCTGTATAATATGTCAAACTCAAAAAGGAATTCATCAGGATCTTCTGAAGATAAACCATGAAAGTTAGGTAGCACTGAGAGTGGAATGTTCTTCATGGGAGCTACCCCTCTAGGAAGATCACCAATAGGAAATCCTAAAGTGGAAAAAGAGTTTTCATCATTTACCTCTCTTTCAGGACCCGCATGTTCTTCATGATGCAATTCTTCATTATACTCATCCATGTTTTCTTTTGTTTGCTCCCCTACTATGCTTGCTCTGTCCTCAATGTTTCCTGTTGGTTCCTCGACTGTCTCAGGACTCCAAACCTCTTTCCCCATTTCAAATTTTGCTTGAAAGGAAGGTTGGGACTTTGGTTTCTGAGAGTTTGGTCGTTGAGGAGCAGCAGATTCAGATTTTGATATACTCTCGTCAATATAAGTCTTTCTGGCTCAAGGTGTGGCTGTTGTGGTTAGTCTAACATCTTCATTGTTGTTTCAGCATCGTAGACCACAGAGAGTGTAACAGCTTCTTCTTGTGTGAGTTGTTGTTTCAGCATCGTAGACCATGGAGAGTGTAATAACTTCTTCTTGTGTGAGTTGTTGTTTCAGCATCATAGACCACAAACTGTTTCAGTCACTGGGTTTGCGTGCTTTGACTGTTTCAGCAATGGGCCTTTAAACAACAATGCTAATCTGCAGTTCGAACTATTTCAGCACTTATATATTTCTGATCAATGGTTAAGTACGAGAGTAATGTAAAATTATATGCAAAACAGATTAAACATATAGTAAAGAGAAGAGATGGTATATACCTTTGGAGAGATAGGGTAAGGTGATAATATAAGTTTAAATGTGAGTGGAAAAAGGATGTAATGGTAGCAAAAAGTGTGAGAAAAAAGGTACATTATAGGGTCCTAACAGGGGGAAGTCATGTCTCTAGCCTCTGTTTATTATGTTGGATTTAAACCACTAGATTCTCAAGCTGGGGGGAAAGTACCAACTATCCATGGGTCCCATTTGAACCTTTGGACATTACATTGGGAACTCTTTGGAGTCTCCTTTAAGCTCTTTTCAAACTCCCTTAAAAAAAAATATTGTCAAGTGAACTTGCTTCCTTCACACTCGTAAAACGATTTAAAGCGCCATGTTTGTTTTTGAAGGAGTGTCTATTCGAAGTAAATTTCCTTTAAGCTCTTTCCAAACTCCCTAAAAATGAAAATATTGTTGAGTGAGCTTGTTTCCTTCACACTCGTAAAACGATTAAAAGTGTCATGTTTTTTTTCGAAGGAGAATCTATTTGAAGTTTAGCCCTTTTCAAGATAGGTAGATTAATTACAAAAAAGGTATGCTCTAGGAATATGCCGGTATTTGCTAGAAGAGTTCTCCCTTGAATTTTTTTATACTTCTTTAGGCTTGGGAGACTAAATTTATGAAAAAGGACCTTTTTGAATTTTTATTTAAGTGTTTTTTTAAATATCTAAATATGAAAAACCATTGAGTTTAGTTCCTCTAGACTCGTCAAACCTACATTGGAAAACTCATATGGGATCGAACCACTCCTTCCTAGGGTTCGTTAAACATACTCTGAGGGAATTTTCTGAAGGATGAGCTTATATAACGAGCATTTTTTATCCTCCTCAAGCTCATTAAAAAATAAAGAGGTACTCACCAAGCATGGTGGGGGGAAATTGGAAAGGGAATTTGTATTGAATCTGTATTAATGGTAGTAGTCGATCTCTAACATGACATATTTTACCTTTTGCATCAAAGTTGGGAAATCCACTTATCTCTTGTTGATCATGCCCTTTTTTTGCAAGTTTTTTCCCTATGATATTCTATATTGAGTCAGTACTGCCAATACCTTTGTCATGCCAATGTTCAAGAGAAGTTCAACCAAGTAACCTTCTATTGCATCATCCAAACTCTACAGTCCTTTAAGCCTCCTATCTCGTTGGCCATCCCTAATTCAGTCTTGAAATTTCTCTGTAATTTTACTATAAATCTTGTACCTATTTCATGTCATCGATGGGGGATACATAAAGGCCCTCCTGTGATGAATCACTTCCTATCGAAGCCAAATTATTATCTAGAAATTTGATTTAGAATCTATTTAGTACTTTGGAACCGGCATGCCTCAATGGCACGTATCCTCACTTTTGACGGGGAGTTTACATCGTTGACCTCTAATCAAAATATTTTGTCGGATGTTTGACTTCAACTCATTAACTCACATTCGAAGGGATGTATTAGATTACCTTGGGGGTCATTGACATTAATGGTGATTTCCCTCGCACTTGTTAACGATATACATCAATGACCGATAATCAAGTGATTTCTACCATGTTCGACGCCAAGAAATGTATTCACGTGGTTAGAATCATACTTCGGAATCGAGGACGAGATGAAGACCCTGGGAACTTCTTTTGAATATTTATTTCTCCAAAATGCGATGGAAATTACTGGAGTAATATTGTCACATAGATCCACATTGTATTGGTTTATGGCTATGTTACTATTATAATTCATAGATCCATAGTGTATATTCTTGTGGCTATGAATCCATTAAAAAAATGGCGATATGGATCCACATTGTATTTTTGATGGCCATATCTTCAGTAAATGTAATCATGGATCTGCAATATAATTGTCAGCAACGATGCTTAGAGTCATTTTTATTCTGAGTATGGGAATGCCTATCTCAGTGATGATATAATATTGTACTGCAAATTCCCTGTGTTGTTGGAAGGTCTCCAACCAGTACATTCTTTGTTTCAAATACTCATCTGGAAAAGTATTTCATCTATCATCTCTTTTAACTTCATACTTTGGGGGGAATTCATGTATTTTCCTCTAGTTATCATGCTGGATTTAATCCACTAGCTTCTCAAGCTAGGGGAAAAGTACCAACTATCCATGGGTCTCGTTCGAAACCTTTATACATTACGTTGGGAACTCTTTGGAGTATGCTTTAAGATATTTTTAGACTATTATCTACACCCAATCATTATCTAGGAATTTTACTTAGAAGTTATTTAGTTAGAACCTGCATGCGTCAATGGAAAGTATACTCACTTTTGATAGGGAGTTTATATCATTGACCTATGATCAAAAGATTATGTCAGATGTTCAACTTAAACTCATTAATTCACATTCGAAGGGATGTACTATTACCTTGGGGATCATTGAAATTAATGGTGATTTCCCTTTCACTTGTTAATGGTATATGTCAATGGTCGATAATCAAGTGGTTTCTACCATGTTCGATGTAAAGACATTTATTCACATGGTTAGAATCATACTTCAGAATCGAGGACGAGATGAAGATCCTGGGGAACTTCCTTTGAATATTTATTTCTCCGGGTTGCAATGGAAAGTACTGGAGTAATATTATCACATAGATCCATATTGTATTGGTTTGTGCCTATGTTACTATTATAATTCATATATCCCCAGTGTATATTCATGTGGCTATGAATCCATTAAAATCATGGTGATATGCATCCACATTGTATTTATGGTGGCCATATCATAAGTAAATGTAATCGTGTATCTACAATGTATTTTTCAGCAACCATGCTTAGATTCATTTGAATTTTGAGTATGGTAATGCCTATCTCAGTGATGATATAATATTGTACTACAAATTCCTTGTGTTGTTGAAAGGTCTCCAACCGGTATGTTATTTGTTTCAAATACCCATCTAGTAAATTATGTCATCTATCATCTCTTTTAACTTCATACTTTGGGGGGAATTCATGTCTCTAGCCCGTGTTTATTATGTTGGAGTTAAACCACTAGCTTCTCAAGTTGGGGGCAAAGTACCAACTATCCATGGGTCCCATTTGAAACCTTTGGACATTACGTTGGGAACTCTTTGGAGTCACCTTTAAGCTCTTTTCAGACACCCTAAAAACAAAAATATTGTTGAGTGAACTTGCTTCCTTCACACTCATAAAACGATTTAAAGCGCCATGTTTGTTTTTGAAGGAGCGTCTATTTGGAGTAAGTTTCCTTTAAGCTCTTTCCAAACTCCCTAAAAATGAAAATATTATTGAGTGAACTTGTTTCCTTCACACTCGTAAAACGATTAAAAGTGTCATGTTTTTTTTCAAAGGAGAATCTATTCGAAGTAAGTTTACCCATTTTCAAGCCAGGTAGATTAATTACGAAAAAGGTATGCTCTAGGAATATGCCAGTATTTGCTAGAAGAGTTCTCCCTTGAATTTTTTTATGCTTTTTCGGGATTGGGAGACTAAATTTACGAAAAGGACCTTTTTGGAGTTTTCTTTAAGTGTTTTTTTAAATCTCTAAATATGAAAAACCATCGAGTTTACTTCCTCTAGACTCATCAAACCTACATTAGAAAACCCATATGGGACCGAACCACTCCTTCCTAGGGTTCGTTAAACATACTCCGAGGGACTTTTCTAAAGGATAAGATTATATAATGAGCATTTTTTATCCTCCTCAAGCTCATTAAAAAATAAGTAGGTACTCAACAAGCATGGTGGGGGGGAATTAGGAAGGGAATCTGTATTGAATATGTATTAATGGTAGCAGTTGATCTCTAACATGACATGTTTTACCTTTTGCATCAAAGTTGGGAAATCCACTTATCTCTTGTTGATCATACCCTTTTTTTGCAAGTTTTTTCCCTATGATATTCTATATTGAGTGAGTACTTCCAAGACCTTTGTCATGTCAATGTTCGAAAGAAGTTCAACCAAGTAGCCTTCTATTTCGTCATCCAAAATCTATAGTCCTTTAAGCCTCCTATATCATTGGCCATCCCTAATTCAGTCTTGAAATTACTCTGTGATTTTACTATAAATATTGTACCTATTTCATGTCATCAATGGGGGATATATCAAGGCCCTCTTGTGATGAATCACTTCTTATCGACGCCAAATTATTATCTAGAAAGTTGATTTAGAATCTATTTAGTACTTTGGAACCTGCATGCCTCAATGGCAGGTATCCTCACTTTTGACAGGGAGTTTACATCGTTGACCTCTAATCAAAATATTTTGTTGGATGTTTGACTTCAACTCATTAACTCACATTCAAAGGGATGTATTAGAGTACCTTGGGGGTCATTGACATTAATGGTGATTCCCCTCACACTTGTTAACAGTATACATCAATGACCGATAATCCAGTGATTTCTACCATTTTCGATGCCAAGAAATGTATTCATGTGGTTAGAATCATACTTTGAAATCGAGGACGAGATGAAGACCCTGGGAACTTCCTTTGGATATGTATTTCTCCAGACTGTGATGGAAAGTACTGGAGTAATATTGTCACATAGATCCACATTGTATTGGTTTGTGGCTATGTTACTATTATAATTCATAGATCCATAGTGTATATTCTCGTGGCTATGAATCCATTAAAAAAATGGCGATATGGATCCACATTGTATTTTTGGTGGCCATATCATCAGTAAATGTAATCATGGATCTGTAATGTATTTGAGCATCGATGCTTAGAGTCATTTTTATTCTGAGTATGGGAATGCCTATCTCAGTGATGATATAATATTGTACTGCAAATTCCCTGTGTTGTTGGAAGGTCTCCAACCGGTACATTCTTTGTTTCAAATACTCATATGGCAAAGTATTTCATCTATCATCTCTTTTAACTTCATACTTTGGGGGGAATTCATGTATTTGCCTCTGGTTATCAGGTTGGATTTAATCCACTAGCTTCTCAAGCTGGGGGAAAAGTACCAACTATCCATGGGTCTCGTTTGAAACCTTTGTACATTACGTTGGGAACTCTTTGGAGTCTTCTTTAAGATATTTTCAAACTCCCTAAAAATGAAAATATTGTCAAGTGAACTTGCTTCCTTCAACCTCGTAAAATGATTTAGAGCACCATGATTGTTTTCGAAGGAGAGTTTATTAGGAGTAAGTTTCTTTTAAGCTATTTTAAGACACCCTAAAAATGAAAAGCTTGCTAGTGAAATTGCTTCCTTCACACTCATAAAATGATTTAAAGTGCCATGTTTGTTTTCAAAGGAGCATCTATTCGGAGTAATTTTACCCCCTTTTTGAGTCGGGTAGATTAATTATGAAAAAGGTATGCTATAGGAATGTTAGGATATTTAGACACTTAGGAGTTAGTTAAGATCTACTTGGTCTAATGTCTCATTAGGTAAAAGTGTGTTTCCTAGTGTGTTTCTTTAGTATGCATTAGTTTGCATTTGTAGTTAGGAAATTCGACGGTCACGATATGTTCTCGACATAGAGTGATCTGATGGTTCATACTCTCCTTGATATTAATGGCCATTGATATGTGGCTTAACACCTGATAGGTCCATGATCTCTATTTAAAGAGCATGGAGGTTCATTTGTCAATGATCGATTGTGAGAAACTCTCTTGTAAAATCTCTCTGTAATCTTTTTCTTTGTATTAATAAACTGCTCCAAGTGGTTGCATTGGTTGGGGTCATGGATGTTTCCCCATAGGGGTTTTACCACATGAAAACATCAGTATTTTGATCTTTTATCTAGTTATGTGAGTGGTTACTGAAGGTTTTTGTCCTCTGTTGGAATACCTATGTTGTCGAACATGGTATCAGAGCCTGTTTGAAGACCCGCTCCTATTGTAGATCGAGATCGTGAAGCCGAGTTGCCTCATCTCCATTTTTTTTCATTTTCATACATTTATGGGTTGAGAGGATTGTTCCATTGCATCCAAATAACTCATTTAATTCAGGAACACTTTTTGTTTCACTCAAAAAGGTTTATGTTTTCCCAAGATATGGAAATTACAGTCAAATCCAAAGGTATTAAGTTTGAATAGACATTTTTTAAATTTTTTGCAAAGAAGCATTTTGGTTTTGTATTTTTTATTTCCTAGTTGCTACTATTTTAGATCTATGTATGCTCTTTGCCCCGCTCCTTGTGTGATCTCGGAAAATTAGAAATAGATAGGAAAAGGTGCATCTTCCGAGTAAACTAACCGAGATCTAACCCTTGTTGTCATCAAGAAGCGAAATTTTTTTCTTGTGTGAAAAGAGTTTTTTTTTTAGCATGCTCTCCAAGGCCATCAACAACAAAAAAAATCCTCCTTTGGAACATTACAATATGTTTTTCTAGACCATTTGGTTAAAATTTGTCATATTAAGTAAGAGGTCTTGAGTTCAAGTCTCTCTTTTGTTACTTTTTTTGAAAAATTTCATGCTAAAACTGTAAAGTGTATTTCACTTCAAGTATAAAAGTGAATTACTATAAGTAACTTTAATATTTTATTTTAGAGTTATTTATTTTGCATGTGTCTTTTCCTTGTAAAAGTGAGCCCCACTTCTCTTTATACAAGTGGGTCACTTCATAAAGCAACTTACACTACCACGTGGTCCTTTGGTTACCGTTTATGCTTTTTTAAATAGGGCATAACTCTCACATCCGAAGTCCATTTTAAGTGTCGTTTTTTTTAAAACCGCATAAATTTTTGAGAGATTTCCATTCAGATAATCATTTTCAGTTTTTAAATCCATATTATCTGCATATTTAATATGACTTCTATAAGTAATCTCTTACTTACCAGCACCAACTACTTCCAATGGAAATCACATATGGAGGGTTTATTAAGAAGTAAAGTCTTGTACCGGATTACCTTGGGAAAGGAAACAACACCCACTGATGTTGATAAGAAAGCCAAATGGGATAATAGGAATGACGAAGCACATGGATTAATCGGAATGTCCATCTCTCATGATTTAAGGTTTCACCTTCAAAAAATTGATAAACCCAAAGAAGCTTGGGAAAAGATTCAATCTGTGTTTGGTAAACACAATATTATTCGAGCACAACAATTAGAAAATCAAGTACTAAATTTAAGTCCAAGTGATTTTTCTTGCATTGAAGACTATCTATCTAAGTTTAAAACACTCAGAACTTTATGTGAAGAATGTAAGATAAAAATAGACGAAGATCATTTCATCTATCTTATTCTTTCTAAGCTAAGTAGTGCATATTTTGTGTTTGTATATACCTTTTATACCATGCAAGAGGCTCTAGGGACAACTTATCAAAAACCCACTCTTGAGAACTTTTTTGATGCTTTAATTAGAGAGCAAGATAAGCTAGTACAACTTGGAGTGATCAGCAATGCAGGTACCTCCAACAAAGCCTTAGTTGTCCATCAGAAAGATAAACCCAAGAATCCCAAGAAGCAACATCCTCATCACAACAACAAGCAATATAAGGGTCCCAAACCCACTCAGATAGCTTCCACTCCTAATGGTGATAAAGGAGCAAGATATAAAAGTAAGAATACTAACAGACATTGCAACTTTTGTCATAAATATAGTCATGATGAGTCCAAATTTTTCAAGAAGATGGCAACTTTAGAAGTAGCAATGAAGAAGCAAAACATCAGTATTGATTCTACTTATTCTTCTTCTTCTCATGGACATGCACTTTCAGCTTCTGGTTTCTCCTTCAATACAACTTCTACTTTTACTTCTAATGAGTGGCTTATTGATTCTGGAGCATCTTATCATATGGCTAAGATAGAGACATATTTTCTACTCTAAATGAATGTAACACCAAGAAAATATTTGTTGGTGAAGATAGATCTCTTAATGTTGAAGGATCTGGAAGAGTTCAAGTAGAAAATGGTCATTTCAATGATGTATTATGTGTTCCAAGTCTTTCTTGTAACCTTCTATCAGTATATCAAATCATTAATTTAGGTGAAGGTAAAACCGTAGAGTTTTCACATCACCAAGTTGTAATCAAGGATCTAAAATATCCTAAGTATGTTGTTTCAACTGGAATTGTGGATGATATTACTAGGTTGTACAAGTTTGACAACTTTGGGTCGTCATCTTTTTCATCGGTTTTTGTTGCTCATAGCGATGACTTGAGCAAACTTTGGCATGAGTGGTGTGGTCATCTAAACTATCACTCATTGCAGCAACTATGTAATCAAAATATGGTGATCGGTCTTCCTCTTGTTTCATGCAGAGATGGTGGTTGTTTTGGTTGTGTTCTTGGCAAACATCATCGGGAAAAATTTGAAAAACGTGTCTCTTCGCACGCCTCGGGTTCTTTGCAGCTTGTTCACAGTGATTTGTGTGGTCCACTTTCTTCTCCTTCTTTTAATGGGCGCAAGTATTTCTTAACTTTCATTAATGATTGTTTTAGACGTACTTGGGTTTACTTCTTAAAACTCAAGAGCGAATTTTTTGACAAGTTTTTGGCCTACAAGGCCCTTGTAGAAAAGTAATATGGACATCAAATTCAAAGGTTAAGAACAGATAATGGAGGCGAATATGTGAACAATAATTTTACAAGTTACTGCACTACACAGAGAATCTAAATGCAACACATTGTTCTATATACACCACAACAAAATGGTGTTGCTGAGAGAAAGAACTGCACATTAAAAGAAATGGATAATTGTATGATCCAATCTGAGGGATTAAGTCTAAAGTATTGGGTGGAAGGCATCAACTATGCAAATTACATAGTAAATCACACTCCCACAAAGGCTCTTAAAAATATAACACCAAAAGAAGCTTGGACTAAAATTAAACCATATGTAAGTCACTTTCGTGTATTTGGCAGTATAGCATGGGCTCACATTCCTGATGAAAAAAGGAAAGCATTGCAGCCTAAAAGTGAGAAGTGTATATTTGTTGGTTATTATGAAGATGTCAAAGGTTATAGACTTCTTCAACCACATTGTAATGAACTTATTATTATAAGAGATGTTAAATTTGATGAAACTCCCTTGGCTTGTGAGCCTAATTTGGCATTTGTGCCATCTTTGGTCTATGAGCCTAATTCGGCAATTGTCCCTTCTTCGGCCTGCGAGCCATCTTCGTCATTTGTTCCTTCTTCTGTTCAAGTTTCTTCTTTATATGATGATAGTGAGGATGCAAATCCACCTCTGCCTGCTCACCCTCCTCCAAATGAGTCCTTTGAGCCTAAACCAGCACCATCTCCACCACTTTCTAGATGGGTTTGTTCAACATGAGAAGCAGTCTGTGATCTTGTTGGTGATCCTTCAAATCAGCGTCGGACATGTTCACAGTTTCAGCGAGCCTCTTCTCTTTTGGCTCAAGATTTAGAAACTCATGATCCAGAGACATTTGCAGAAGCTTCAGGTCATTCAGATTGGGATACAACAATGAATGAAGAGTAACGTTCTTTAATGGAAAATGATACTTGGGATATTGTACCTCTTCCAAAAGGAAGAAAACTTATTATATGCAAATGGGTCTACAGAACTAAGTGTGCATCAGATGGAAGTGTTGAAAGACACAAGGCTCGGTTAGTTTCCAAAGGATTTTCCCAAGTTGAATGAATTGACTATAATTAAACATTTTCCCCTATAGCCAAAATGAATTCCATCTGCCTTGTTCTTTCCCTTGCTACCTCACATAAATGGGAGGTCCATTAGATGGATGTTAAATCTTCCTTCTTACACGAAGATTTGCAAGAAGAAATCTACATGGAACAACCTCATGGCTATGTCCAGAATGACTCTAGCCTTGTTTGTCTCCTTAAGAAATCTCTTTATGGTCTCAAGCAAGATCCCCGAGCTTGGTATGCCAAAATGGATAGCTTTCTTATTTCCACTAGATTCTCTAGATGTCATTCTGATTCTAATGTCTATACCAAGAAAGTAGGATGCCATCTCATAATCCTTGTCCTTTATGTTGATGACCTTATCCTTACTAGTAGTCACTCAAAACTTTTAAACCATGTGAAAACCAGCCTTAAGAAGAAATTTGAAATGACAGAATTGGGATTTTTGCACTATTTCCTTGGACTCCAAGTTTTTCAAACCAATGAAGGAATTTTTATTTCCCAATCTAAGTATGCCTATGACCTTCTTCGTCACTTTCACATGGATGATTGTAAACCAGCCCCTTCTCCCTTCCAGTCTGGAGTCAAGATTACTTCCACCTGTACTTGTCCCGAAGTTGATGCCACCCTGTACCGTCAGTTATTTTGTAGCCTCTTATACTTGACTCATACCCGTCCTGATCTCTCCTTTGATGTTGATATTTTTGCTCGGTATATGCAAACACCCCATGAAAGCCATTGGAAAGAAGCTAAAAGGATACTTCGCTATGTATGTGGTACAGTTCAGTTCAGGATACATTACAGTTCAGGGGGTACTCCTTTATTGGTTGGTTTCACTCATTCAGATTTGGTTGGCAACCCTGATGATCAGAATTCTACTGCAGGTTATGTTTTCATCCTTGATTTAGGACCTATCACTTGGGCATGTAATAAATAGCAAGCTATTTCACTTTCTTCAGTAGAAGAAGAGTACCGAGTAGCGGTAAATGCAGCTTAGGAAGCCTTGTGGCTTCGACAAATCCTTTCATAGTTTGGATTCCAGCAGCAGCATCCAACCAACCTTGGTTGCGACAATTAGAGTGCCATCAATCTCGCCAAAGACCTAGTTCAACATCAGCATAGCAAACACATTGAGCTACACATGGCATCCTACTTTCTATTGAAGAGCTCTTTTGTCCTACAAAATATCAAGTTGCAGACATTTTCACAAAGTCTCTTACAGAAGTGAATTTTTCTGATGCACAACCCCACCCTCAGTTTGAGATCTGCATCGGATCATTCTTCTTCGAATTCGCAGAATTGAATTAGTTCTTGTGGGCCCTCACTAGAACCCCACGAATTCGATCCATAGGTCCTTCCACAAAAACCCCTCCTGCGCAAACATGCACCAGGTGTGAGTCTTCACCCCACGCGACCACGATGTTGTGGATGTACCGGGATTTCAGTAACCGGGAGTTTGAAATGCAGCGGCCCAAACCACTGCCTCCTCTACCTTCTGAACCCCGAAATTCTGGAATGTCGAAATGGGCTCAATGGCTCTGGCTCATGCTATTTCTCTGAATGCTTTTGGGATTTCACAATTTCGCGAGTCAAGACTCCACGTCTCCTGACTCCTGGCCTTTCGAACACACAAGTCCAAGAATGCTGAAATGACGGTCCACGACAAAGTGCTACCGGATTTAGCAATTCGAGAAACTGCGACGCAAGTGTTGCACCCTGTTCTCTGTCTTTTGAATCCCCGGTGTTCGAATCCCCGAATTCCCAAAATGGGAATTTTCACATGAGATCCAATGGTTCTCAATGAATTGGATCAAATGGTCTAGATCCTTTCGGATTTCCATGAATCGGGAGTTCACGATGCAGTGACTCCAAAATCACATGTCGCTCCAAACCTAGAACTTCGAAATGTCAAAATGTCAAAATAGGCTCAACGACGGTTAACCCCTGACCAAACCTCGGTCCATGTGGTTGCTTCCTCCACAACCATGCCCTGCTCCAAGAACATGTCGCTTTTCATGACTTCGGGGTTTTCAATACCAAGTGCCCCATATTCTTGTCATCGAAATTGTCGAATTGTCGGATTCTGAAATGAATGCCACACCAAAGGGGGATCCACTGATCCTGATATTTTTTGGATTTCACGAACCAGGAGTTCGCGATGCAGTAAACCCAAAATCACAGCCTCCTCTACTTCCCAAACCCTGAAATGTCGGAATGCCGAAATGCTAAAAGACACTCAGCCTTAGCCTCCTCACAGATCTGTGAGATGCAACGGTCCACAGGATGTCGACACTTCTCCACGAAGTGTCTCCACAGTCTGTTTCAACGCTTCCACTATTCCACCTCTATGGGTTTAACCTCCGCGTAGTTTTCTCTAATCCTGTGATCAGCGGTTATTTGTGCTACTGATCCAATGGTAGTTGTTATCCTTTCCTGAGCATGTGCTCCTTCCCTTCCCCTTGGAATATTTTCAAAGTTTCAAAGGCCTCGCCCTTTGCTTCTTATTGAGATCGATCTGATTTTGATGAACTCGCCTTCATTCTAGAAGCGCTATCCCTCCTGAGCTTACTTCGCTCTGAAACCTAAAAAGGTTTCTCGACCTCTGCATGCCTTGCAGGATTCTTGCACACAACTGTGTTATCCATCATGAGCTTATCTAAGGCTTTGACCTCAAAGTGTCTCTGTCCCTTTCTCTCCTTGAAGGGATGTAAGTGCCCTCTGGGAACTTCCTGCTCAAGCACACTTTGTTGAGCCTGCAGGGTGTTCAGTAACCCTGTGAGTGTCTTTCTCCTGTGACACTTCTCTTATCTTAGAACTCGAACCAGAATTCCTTTTGTGCACCCTTGCACCAACTCAATGCCCACCTGGCAGAGTTCTCCAGAATCCTCAGTGACTATGTTTTCTCTCTGAACTTGAAATAAATTTCAATTGTGCACTCTATGCACTTGCTCAATGCCCTCTTGGTAGAGCTCTACAAAACCTTCAGTAGTTTTGTTATCTCTATGCCTTCCTCTGCACAATCTTACCTCCAAGGTGTTCAACAACCTTGAGCTTTCTCCCTGGTCTAACACTTCCTCTGGTGCGCCCTCCTGGCACAAATCTATCCAAATTCTGCAGAATTCAGAAGTGCACTCTATGCACTAGCTCAATCCATCCTGTGGATTTGCTCAATGCCCTCCTGGCAAAGCCTTTACAAAATTCTCAGCAATTCTGCTTCTCTCTGTTCTCTCCTCTACATAGTTTCTCCTTCAATGTGTTCAGCAACCTTGAGGATTCTTCCTTGAGTCAATGACTTCAGCTGGTGTGCCCTCCTGGCATGTTTCTGTCTGAAATTCCATAGAATTCAGAAGTGCACTCCTTACACTAGCTTACAGAACCTGCAGTATTCTGTCATGCAACCTTTTGCATGAAGCCTCAAAGAACCCAAACCTGAAATCAAATAACTCACAGATAGGAAAATCTATCTATCTCCTGCAAATGGACATCTAACATACATCTACAGCATTCATTCATGAAACATAAATACATGAACAACCATATGCAGGAAAAACTGCTTTTCTATTAACCCCTGTGTCTCTATACATATGATTTACAAAGGCTGGATTGTAACGAGTCTCAGCTCTCTCTCGAGACCTCTCTGCTCTAGTCTCTCCTCCTAACTCTCTACTCTAATTTCCTTCTAACCTCTCCCTCTCTATCCCTTAACTTAATCTAGATACAAAGAGGATCTTTTTACAAAGAGGGGCTCCTCGAGCTCTTCCCTCCATCCTCACCAACTCTCATTAATTTACATTCAATTACATTGAATGGTTGTCTATTGTGAATCAGATCTAGATCTCAGCCTTACAACTATTTAAGGCAACATTTATCTAAACCCTACGTACAAGCATGGATTTTGGCTCTACCATCCTTACAACATTTAATACAATTTCAAAATTCAAAATTTGAATGTGAGAGGGCTACGCCTCTCCTCTCCATTGAATGTGCGCTTGATGTGCTGGTTGGCTGGCACTTAGCTGGCTTGGAGTGATGCTCCTGCATCATACTCCTCTACTGCAAAAATCATGAGCTTCCCAGCACCGATATTGAAATCCACCTGTATCCCAAACAGTTCTCTGGAGTTGTCCATATGCTCCACTGCTTCATTGTTGTTGTTGTTGTTGTTGCCCTGCTGCTATGGCAGGTTCTCCTCTGCTCAACTTCCCTTTGTTGATCGCTTCTGCTGATCTGATCATCAATCTTCTGATCTCCTCAATCTCCTCATCCAGCTGCTTCCATGGCTGGCTCTTCTTTTGCAGCTTGCTCCACTACACTTCTTTCCTACAAACGGGTAGATCAACTAGATCTCCCATGCCATATTATTCCTCTATGGCCTCATCTTGCCACTCTGCTGCAAAATTCATCTCTGCAGTCTTATCTTCTTGATTGACCTGTTGTTTAGTCACCTTCTCTGACAAACTTTCTTCTGCCATTTCTCCTTGTGTTGGTTGAATTCCAACTTCCTCCAGCTGCTCCTCAGACTGGAATTCTCCTTCATATTTTGTTGCATGCCTCGACATTGAAGTCATCATCGTCTGTTCATCTCCCTAGCTGAAATTTCTAAGTGATTCCTCGGAATTCTCCCCTGCTAACATCTGCATGACTATCTTCTCATGGCAGTCATCTACCAGTTCTAGATGGTTCAACCAATCCTCTAACATTTCCAACTCCATCTCCCATGGAGTGAGCATCTTATCTATGTACTCCTCTTCTTCTCCTTGGGAAACTTCTAACATCTTCTCCATCTCTTTGACAGTCACAGCTGGTTGTCCTTCTACTTTTGTTGCATTGGAAACACACCCGCTGGCCTCAACTGGGCTATATGGAAAGAATACCTTTATCCCTCCAATCATCAGAATGCTCTTCTGATCTTCCTTCTAGATGGGGAAAGTTTTTAACTTGTCATCATATTCATTCACATGGTCTGCAAAACCACATGAATCTCCACTTCTCAACACTCCTTGTTGACCTGAACTCACTCCTGAGTCTCTGAGACTTTCAGACAGTCTCACTTCTTTTCCCCTACCCACCTGGAAATTTCAAAATTTTCTGCTACCCACCTGACAATCTATAAGATCAATCGATCCCATCTCAGTGCCCTCCTAGCAATTTTAAATTTCAACACCGCCCTCCTGGAAGTATACGAGACCTTCACTTGATCTCTTTCTATTTCCCACCTGGCAATTTGGGAATTTTTTACTACCCATTTGGCAGTCTATGAGATCCTCCATTGATCTCTTCTCCTCATCATCACTGAGATTTCTCCCAATCTCTGGCTCACAGGCATGAACCATCTCCTGTGTGGCCCTGAGGCTTTTCACATACCTCATCCACCTCCTCAACAGCCTTCACTGTCCTCTGGCCAACAATTTCTTGACTGGCCACTTTTCTTTCCTCCTCAGAGGCCATTCATACACCCAATGTGTTTTTTCATTCGGTTGCACCTGCAGTGCAAGCTCTTCCATCCTCGCCCTTATCTCAGTGATTTCTTTATCCATCTCTGGATTTTTCTTCTGTTGCTATTGGTTCTTCTTTCCACTGTGTTCATGGCCTTCAGTAGCCATCTTCTTGTTCATGTCTTCCCTCCTGGAAAACTTGTTGTCGTCACTCTGCAATCGTGAGTGCTTCTAGCATCTCTTACAGTCCTCCTGACTGTCTATTGACTATTGTGCACCTGTGAACAATCATCACAAAGCTTCAACACTCTGTCTTCTTCTTCTGTTGCTCCCTCTGCCTGTAATATATAGACAAAATCAAGCTCTGATACTAAACTGATGTAGACCCCCACCCTCAGGCCAAGATCCACACAGGATCGTTCTTCTTCGAATCCGCAGAACTGAATTAGTTCTTTCGGGCCCTCACTGGAACCCCATGAATTCGATCCACAGGTCCTTCCACGAAAACCCCTCCTATGCAAACATGCACCAGGTAATAGTATTCACCCCATGTAACCACGACGTTGTGGCTATACCAGGATTTCAGTAACCGAGAGTTTGAAATGCAGCAACCCAAACCACTACCTCCTCTACCTTCCAAACCCCGAAATGTCGGAATGCCGAAATGGGCTCAATGGATCTGGCTCGTGATATTTCTCCCAATGCTTTCGGGATTTCATGATTTTACGAGTCGAGACTCCATGTCTCCCGAATCCTGGCCTCTTGAACACCCAGGTCCCGGAATGTCGAAATGACGGTCCATGACAAATTGCTACTGGCTTTCGCGATTCAGGAAACCACAACACAAGCATTTCAACCTGTTCTCTGTCTTTCGAATCCCTAGAGTTCAAATCCCTGAATTCTTGAAATGGGAATTCGCACACGAGATCCAACGACTCTCGATGAATTGGATCAAACGGTCCAGATCCTTTCGAAGTTTCGTGAACCGGGAGTTCACGATGTAGTGACTCAAAAATCACATGGCACTCCAAACCCTGAACTCTAAATTGCCGAAACGCCAAAATGGGATCAACGACGGTTAACCCCTGACCAAACCTCGGTCCATGTGGCTGCTTCCTCCATGACCATGCCCTGCTCTAAGAGCACATCGCATTTCACAACTTCAGGGTTTTCAATATCAAGTGCCCCAGCTCCTTGTCATCAGAATTGCCAAATTTTTGGATTCCAAAATGAATGCCACACCAAAGGGGGATCCACGGCTCCTGATATTTTTGGGATTTCATGAACTGGGAGTTCGCGATGCAGTAAAACCAAAATCATAGCCTCCTCTACTTCCCAAACCCTGAAATGTCAGAATGTCGAAATGCTAAAAGACACTCAACCTTATCCTCCTCATAGATCTGTGAGATCCGACAGTCCACAGGATTTCGGCATTTCTCCACAAAGCATCTCCACCATCCATTTCATCTCTTCCACTACGCCACCTCTATGGGTTTAACCTCTGTGTAGTTTTCCCCGATCCTTTGATCAGCCATTATCTACGCTATTGATCCAACAGTAGTTGTTACTCCTTTCCTAAGCATGCACTCCTTCCCTTCCCCTTGGAAGATTTTCAAAGTTTCAAAGGCCTCAAGCTTTGCTTCTTATTGAGATCGATCTGATTTTGATGAACTCACCTTTGTTCTAGAAGTGCTATCCCTCCTGAGCTTTCTTCGCTCTAAAACCTAAAAAGGTTTCTCAACCTCTACATGCCTTGCAGGATTCTTACACACAATTGTGTTATCCATCCTGAGCTTATCTGAGGCTCTGACCTCAAAGTGTCTCTATCCCTTTCTCCCCTTGAAGGGATGTAAGTGCCCTCTGGAAACTTCCTGCTCAAGAATGCTTTGTTGAGCCTGCAATGTTTTTAGTAACCCCGTGAGTGTCTTTCTCCTGGGACACTTCTCTTATCTTAGAACTCGAACCAGAGTTCCTTCTGTGCACCCTTGCACCAACTCAATGCCCACCTGGAAGAGTTCTCCAGAATCCTCAGTGACTCTGTTTTCTCTCTGAACTTGAAATAGAGTTCTCTTGTGCACTATATGCACTTGCTCAATGCCCTCTTGGACTTGCTCAATGCCCTCTTGTCAGATCTCTACAGAACCTTCAGTAGTTTTGTTATCTCTATGCCTTCCTCTGCACAGTCTTACCTCCAAGGTGTTCAACAACCTTGAGGTTTCTCCTTGGTATAATACTTCCTCTGGTGCGCCCTCCTAGCACAACTCTGTCCAAATTCCACAAAATTCAGAAGTGCACTCTATGCACTGGCTCAATGCATCCTATGCATTTTCTCAATGCCCTCCTGGCAGAGCCTTTATAGAATTCTCAACAATTTTTATTCTCCTCTCTATGCTCTCCTTTGCACAATTTCTCCTTCAAGGTGTTCAACAACCTTGAGGCTTCTCCCTTGAGTCAATGACTTCAGCTGGTGCACCCTCGTGGCACGTCTCTGTCTGAAATTCCAAAGAATTAAGAAGTCCACTCCTTACACTGGCTTACAGAACCCGCAGTATTCTATCATGCAAACTTTTGCATGAAGCCTCAAAGAACCCAAACCTGGAATCAAAGAACTCGCAGATAGGAAAATATATATATCTCTTGTACATGGACATCTAACATACATCTACAACATTCATTCATGAAACATAAATACATGAACAACCATATGTAGGAAAAACTACTTTTCTAATAACCCTTGTGTCTCTATACAGATGATTTACAAAGGCTGGACTATAACGAGTCTCAGCTCTCTCTCAAGACCTCTTTGCTCTGGTCTCTCCTCCTAACTCTCTACTCTAATTTCCTTCTAACCTCTCCCTTTATATCCCTTAACTTAATCTAGATACAAAGAGGATCTTTTTACAAAGAGGGGCTCCTCGAGCTCTTCCCTCCATCCTCACCAACTCTCATTAATTTACATTCAATTACATTGAATGGTTGTCTAGTCCGAATTGGATATAGATCTCAGCCTTACAACTATTTAAGGAAACCTTTATCTAAAGCCTACGTACAGGTATGGCTTTTGTCTCTACCAGCCTTACAACATTTAATACAATTTCAAAATTTGAAATTTGAAAGTGAGAGGGCTATGCCTCTCCTCTCCATTGAATGTGCACTTGATGTGTTGGTTGCCTGGTGCTTAGCTGGCTTGGAGCGATGCTCTTGCATCATTTTCCAAACTTTGATCTATGTTAGGAGTTCAAGAAGTTGTCATTAAGGGGGGATAGGATCTAATGCCTCCTTCCTTCTCCTATTGTGTCACTATTGTAAATCCTTCAATCCTATCCCAAGTTGTTCTTAAGGGGGGATGTTAGGATATTTAGACACTTAGGAATTAGTTAATATCTACATGGTCTAATGTGTCGTTAGGTAAAAGTGTGTTTCCTAGTGTGTTTCTTTAGTATGCATTAGTTTGAATTTTCAGTTACGAAATCTGACAGTCAGGATATGTTCCTGACATAGAGTGATCCGACAGTTCGTACTCTCCTCGATCTTAACGGCTATTGATCTATGGCTTAACACCCTATTGGTCCATGATATCTATTTAAAGAGCATGGAGGGTCATTTTTCGATGATCGATTGTGAGAAAATATCTCGTAAAATCTCTTTGTAATATTTTTCTTTGCATTAATAAGCTGCTCCAAGTGGTCGCGTTGGTTGGGGCTGTGGATGTTTCCACCTAGGGTTTTACCATGTGAAAACATCAGTGTGTTGATCTTTGATATGGTTATGTGAGTGGTTATTTAAGGTGTTCATCCTATGTTGGAATACTTGTGTTGTCGAACAAGGAATATGTCAGTATTCTCTAGAAGAGTTCTCCCTTGGATTTTTTTATATGTTTTTGTTCTTGGGAAACTAAATTTACGAAAAAGGAACTTTTTGGAGTTTTCTTTAAGTGTTTTTCAAAATTTATAAATATCAAAAACCACCAATTTTACTTCCTCTGGACTCATCAAACCTACATTGGAAGACCCATATGGGACCGAACCACTCCTTCCTAGGGTTAATTAAACATACTATAAGGTACTTGTTCGAAGGACAAGCTTACACAATGAGCATTTGTTATCCTCCTCAAGCTCATTAAAAAAAAAAGAGGTACTTGCAAAGCAGGGTGGGGAGGAATTTGAAAGGGAATATGTATTGAATTGTATTAATTGCAGTAATTGCTCTCGAACATGACATCTTTTACCTTTTGTGTCAAAGTTGGGAAATCCACTTGTCTCTTGTCGATCATGCCTATTTTTTGCAATATTTTTCCCTATGATCTTCTAAATTTTGAGTCAGTATTTCCAAGAAATTTGTCATATCAATGTTCAATAGAAGTTCAATCAAGTAGCCTTCTATTTTGTCGGTCAGAATATATAGTCCTTTAAGCCTACTATCTCATTGTCCATCCCTGATTCAGTCCCAAAATTACTCTATGTTTTTACTATAAATCTTGTACATGTTTTTTTTCGTTGATGGGGAATACATCAAGGCCCTCCTATGACAAATCACTTCCTATCGACGCCAAATAATTATCTAGGAAGTTGATTTAGAAGCTATTTAGTACTTTGGAACTTGCATGCCTCAATGGAAGGTATCCTCAGTTTTGACAGTGAGTTTACATCATTGACCTCTGATCAAAAGATTATGTCGGATGTTCGACTTCAACTCATTAATTCAAATTCGAAGAGATGTACTAGATTACCTCGAGGTTCATTGACGTTAATGGTGATTTCCCTTGCACTTTTTAACTGTATAAATCAATGACTGATAACTAAGTGGTCTTTACCATGTTCGACATCAAGATATTTTTTCACATGGTTATAATTGTACTTTGGAATCGAGGACGAGATGAATATCTTGGGGAACTTCCTTTGAATATTTATTTCTCTAGGCTATGATGGAAAGTACTGGAGTAATAATTTCACATAGATCCACATTTTGTTGGTCCATGGCTATGTTACAATTATAATTCATAGATCCATAGTGTATATTCTTGTGGCTATGAATCCATTAAAATCATGGTGATATGGATCCACATTGTATTTCTAGTGTCCATATTATTAGTAAATGTAATCATGGATATGCAATGTATTTGTCATAATCCATGCTTAGATTCATTTGTATTCTGAGTATGGGAATGTCTATCTCATTGATGATATAATAGTGTACTACAAATTCCTTGTGTTTTTGGTAGGTCTCCAACCGGTACGTTCTTTGTTTCAAATACTCATCTGGAAAAGTATTTCATCTATCATCTCTTATAACTTCATAATTTGGGGGGCATTCATGTCTTTTCCTCTTGTTATCATGTTGGAGTTAAGCCGCTAGCTTCTCAAGCTAGGGGAAAAGTATTATCTATCCATGGGTCCCATTCAAAACCTTTGGACATTATGTTGGGAACTCTTTGGAGTCTCCTTTAAGATCTTTTTCAAACTCCCTAAAAGTGCAAATATTTTCGAGTGAACTTTCTTCCTTCACACTCATAAAACGATTTAAAGTGCCATGCTCTCTTTCAAAGGAGAGTCTATTCAGAGTAAGTTTACTTTAATCTCTTTTCAGATTCCCTAAAAATGAAAAGATTGCCAAGTGAACTTGCTTCTTCACACTTGTAAAATGATTTAAAGCGCCATGTTGGTTTTTGAAGGAGCGTCTATTTGAAGTAAGTTTACCCCTTTTTCGAGCAGGGTAGATTATTTACAAAAAATGTATGTTCTAAGAATATGTCAGTATTTGCTAGAAGAGTTCTCCCTTGAATTGTTTTATACTTTTTCGAGCTTGGGAGACTAAATTTACGAAAAGGGACCTTTTGGAGTTTTCTTTAAGTGTTTTTAAAACTCTTTAAATATGAAAAACCACCAAGTTTACTTCCTATGGACTCGTCAAACCTACATTGGAAGACCCATACAGGACCGAACCACTCCTTTATAGGGTTTGTTAAACATACTCTGAGGTACTTGTCCGAAGGATGAGCTTATACAATGAGCATTTTCTATCCTCCTCAAGATCATTAAAAAATAAAGAGGTACTCGCCAATCATGGTGGGGGGAAACTGGCAAGGGAATCTATATTGAATTTGTATTAATGGAATCAGTGACTCTAGAACATGCCATATTTTACCTTTTGCATCAAAGTTAGTAAGTCCACTTGTCTATTCTTGATGATGCCATTTTTTGCAATATTTTTCCCTGTGATCTTCTATTTTGAGTCAATACTACCAAGACCTTTTTCATGTCAATGTTCTAGAGAAGTTCAACCTAGTATCCTTCTATTTCGTTGGCCAAACTCTATAGTCCTTTAAGCCTCCTATCTCATTTTCCATCCCTCAGTCAGTCCTAAAATTATTCTATGCTTTACTATAAATCCTATACATGTTTTTTATCATTGATGGGGGATACATCAAGACCCTCTTGTGACTAATCACTTCTTATCGATGCCAAATCATTATCTAGGAAGTTGATTTAGAAGTTATTTAGTAAATTGGAACCTCCATGCCTTAATGGAAGGTATCCTCACTTTTGACGGGGAGTTTACATCATTGACATATGATCAAAATATTCCTTCGGATGTTCAACTTCAACTCATTAATTCACATTTGAAGGGATGTACTAGAGCACCTTGGGGGTCATTGACATTAATGGTGATTTCCCTTGCACTTTTTAACAATATACATTAATTATCGGTAATCAAGTGGTTTCTACCATGTTCGACGTCAAGACATGTATTCACGTGGTTAGAATCATACTTCGGAATCGAGGACGAGATGAAGACCTTGGGGAACTTCCTTCGAATATTTATTTCTTCAAGCGACAATGGAAATTATTGGAGTAATACTATCACATAGATTCGCATTGTATTGGTTTGTGGCTATGTTACTATTATAATTCATAGATCCATAGTGTATATTATCGTGGCTATGAATCCATTAAAATCATGGCGATATGGATCCACATTGTATTTCTAGTGGCCATATCATTAGTAACTGTAATCATGGATTTGCAATGCATTTGTCATCACCCATGCTTAGAGTCATTTGTATTATGAGTATGGGAATGCCAATTTCAATGTTGATATAATATTGTACTGCAAATTCCTTGTGTTGTTGGCAGGTCTCCAACCGATACATTCTTTGTTTCAAATACCCATATGGAAAAGTATTTCAACTATCATCTCTTCTAACTTCATACTTTGGGGGGAATTCTATTATACAACATTTTTTCACAACAATTGATACTACCTATTCTTTGACATGTAAAGCATAGAACTTTAGAAGAAAAATGAGATAAAGTCTTCTTTGGAAGGATCAACTCTAAAAAACCTTAAATTACAAAGTTGTCATTTATTTCTTTCTAGCAAGGTGTGACAGCTTCAATTGTCGCATGCTTCATCACTGAAAGTTGCGACAATGTCACCTTTTTCTTAAGTTTATTGGTGCGACAACCTTTGTACATGGGAAAAAAGAAGAAATTATCAAAGCTTCTAGAAGAGAAACTTAGATGATGAGTTGTTTGTCGATCGGTTTGGATCTCACCCACCTCTCTTGATTTAGTGAGATCCTAACCTCCTCATGGCTTCCTCTCCAATCTATAAATAGAGGCATCTTCTAAAGGAAAAGGCTAATAAGGAATAAGAAATAGGTAATAAGATGATAGTGAATTGAGAATAGCTTTTGATTTGTGATCGAGAGATTGTGAATATCATTTTGACCCTAAGATATTTAGTGGTGTGAAAGTGCTCAAGAGATGGTGATGGAATTCATGGAGGCTACATGGGTATTGAAGCAATGAACTACTATAAGGAGTTTGTCAACGCCAAGGATTGGTTGTAAGTTATTTCCTTATTTATTAATATAATTATATTTTCCCTTTCCTATAAAGCTTGTATATCATCTTTATTGTATTTTTCCTTGTCCATCTACATAGATCTATCGAAATACTTTTAGTATTAAATCATTGAATTGTTGGAAGGAGTTTGTCAATGTTGAGGCTTGGTTGTAAGTTGTTTCCTTATTTATTAATACAGTTATATTTTCCCTTTCCTATAAAGGTTGTATATCGTCTTTATTGTTTTTTCCCTTGGCCATATACATAGATTTATCGAAATACTTTTAGTATTATTGCTTTGACTTGTTTTGTTTGATTCTAATACAGGTATGTAGAAAACATTTTTGGAATCAAATTTGGAGCTTCAAATAATGAAGTCAAACTTTGGATAAAAGGTACAAACTACTTATCTTCTTGCATTTTGATTCTAAAATCTAAGGAAATGAATTTATATTTTCTTTTTTTTTTTCTAGTTTTGGGTTCCAGAACTAGGGAGATTTGTTTATGTCTGCATTTACAAATTTATCCACAACAGTTAGAAAAAAATCTTATTTTTCTTTTTGTAAAGGTATACCTTGTCTTTTCCGTCACCATACTTAGTCATTTTATTTCACTTCACCATGGGTTCACATGTTAGCATATTTTTCTTTGTAACTCTGCTATCACCAAAACACACTTTTACTTATGTGATCCCCAACTTGCACGATTCTTAGAAATTTTCTCTCTTTTCTCACTACAGGTTTGCGGGTCCCTAAGTATCTCATCTCCATTTACCCTACAAGCCAAATTTACAATGATACTTAACCATTTTCTGACCTTTTTCTTCCCACACAACACTTGTGCATTTTTCTTTTTCTTCACATCGGACTCGCGGGTTGGAAAAGTCACGGGTTCACCTCAAATTTTCTTTCATATTCTCTCTCGTCGTAACATGATTTTTGAGATACATTAAATGTTGTTACTATGAAAGATAATTGTTGTGTAGATTAGGAAAAGGTCATTATTAATGGCATAAATATCGAGGGATTTTCGTTCAATAAGAATTAAATTTATTCATTGGGAAAAGATTAAGTCATTATTATTTGGAAAAGCGCCTCATTTCTATGACTATCTCCTAGTAATTACAGAAAAATTCCACGAAATTCATGGTTGTAGGAAGCAAACAATCATGTGGGGATACAGTGAACTTTTTTGGATAGGTAGATCATAATTTCTAATGGTTGAGATCCTACTAGTACTACTCTACATTGCCTCTAATTCAAAGAAATGAAAATGTAGTATGGACATTAGGAATTTCTCTTGTTGGGTGTGTACCGTAAGTATTTGATTGTAAATAAGTCATCACTTGGTGTGTTGATAAGTATATTCCAAACCAAAGAGCCATTGAACTCAAGGGTGAACCTCCTATTTCATTAGCACCATTAGTTTTCAGGAAGATGTTGAAGTTACTAGAGCTGACTCTTACCTTTAAAGGAGAAGAAGCGAGGGATTTATCAAGAAGAGAAATAATGGACTCCACCTCCTACAATAATATCTTGAAGACCCTATGGTAATGTTTTTTGACATAGAAAATATTTAGGATGGTTCCTTAAAAAAATCTTATCGATAAATTGCATGGTTATTCATTAGAGTCACTGGTCAAGAAAATATGGCAACCATGTCTCGGTTGGATTTGTACATTTTTCATTTTACAGTTCATAAAAAATCCATCTTCGACTGGGGAAATCTTATCTCTATCAAAATTGCTTCCCAGCTTTCAAATTTTAAGAAAGAAAACAAATTCTTCATGGCTTCATATTTCATATTTTGTATTACATATTGCCATATTTTCAAGGGATTAACTATTGTCAAGAGGGTAGACTGTAACTGTCTAGTACCAATCTCTTTGGAAACAAAAGACCTTTATTTACTTCTCTAAAACACATAATGAATTTGTTACAGTTTTCAAGAAACGTCTCTTTGGAGATAACACATCCAGGTTATCATCGGAGGAAACAACTTTTATAAATAATAAGGGTGCCCTAGAAAAAAGGGAAAATTATAATGTCATTAGAATATTTTTCTCCAACAAAGTCCTGCTTTTGTCCCTTACTACATTTCAGATAAAATGTGTGTCACTGAAGTTTCTAGGAAATATGGATTATGGCTTCACTTTTTTCATGAGAAGAGAAAAATGAAATTTATCCCATTGTTGTGGAAGGTCGAAGAGATTGTATTAAGAAACATAGCCAAAATTGATGAATTCTCAACCCATTTCGATCATTGGAATTTGAAGTATGTAGAAAAAATCAAAGGGTTTGACCAAAGTTATATCTTTGTTGATCACATGCAATCAGTAGTATTCAGTAATGCATTTACCCAAACGATTATATTTGGGGAAGAAGATGGTAATACTCAAGATACTTTGGTGCACCCTATTGATGATATTGATGTTGGATTAATGAGAGGGGGTAGGGGGTGAATCAGTAATGAGAAATTATACCACTTTTAACCACAATATATATTCTTTAACTTTAACAACAATTTTCAACATTTTATCATCAATGCATCATCTATGAATGCATTCAACATATATATCATAAGCATGTAATCATAAGAAACATCATATCAAGAACACAATACACCAGTATTTACAAGGAAACCAAAATGGGAGAAAACCACAGAATGATTTCTTATGTATATATCAATAATTTATTCATAGAAAGAACCAACTCCCAAATTCTCTAGTTTCCACTAGAAGGAGGCTCCAACCCCCTATTCTCAGGCTCCAACCTGAACGGAGATACAACTCCCTGAATTCTATGGCTCAAACCAGAAGGAGGATATAACCCCTTGATTTATCCATCTCTAATCGGAAGGTGGCTACAACCACCTAGTTCTCAGGCTCCATCCTGAAGGAATCTCCAACTCCCTGATTCTAAGGCTCCAACAAGAAGGGGGATAAAACCCTATTTCCTTTCCCCATTCTTCCACCCTGAAATATAAGTGTAGACCAATTGTCACTACCACAATCGCTCCTACTGTCACTGCCACTATCACTTCCATTATCCCTGACACATAAACATGTCCAACATGTCATTGTCTCATCCACAAAACCAGATCTATTCTCAACCAAATACAACTCATGCCAAGATCACCAAGAGCATATCTCAAACCATATGCTAAACATCACCACCACATGCCTCTACCAAGAATGCACCAATATCACACATATCATCACCATATATGTGTCTCTACCATGTGCCAAACCATGTGCCAACCATGAACATCAACATGTACCATAACCAATATCAATCATGTACCATGTACCATATACCATTAGATGTTTCTCGGCCATATACCATACCATGTACCAAATACCATAATATATCATCAATGAAATGCATCAACCATATGCCAATAATATGTGCCAAATGTGTACCAATCATGTATATAGATCACCAACAAGTGCCTCATACATATACCAAAAATGTATCTCAAACAATGTTCCCAATATGAAAGATGGTCCTCAAACCATGTGCCTCAACAATATACCATATCACTCATGATATGTCTCAATCATTCCATACACCATAATATCATCAACATGTAACCATAAAACCATGCATATAAACATAATTGTAACTTTGTAATAGACCTGGTGTAAGTGATCACAGACCTAGTGTAAGTGATCACAGACCTGCAGACCTTCCTCAACTTCAACAATAAGAGAATAGCATATTCATCAAACTTTACCTTAGTCTCATGGGACTAGTTTTTGGATTAGTCACAAACCATAAATTTCAACAAACATAACTTTGTACCTGTAATGAATGAAGGTATTAAAATTGTACACAATATTCTTCAATGTATTCTCTAAATTTACTCCAATTTTCACTGCTTGGAACATCCCAGAAAAGGAGTTATAACAAAAATGACAAACCTTGTTGAATCCTGGATTATTCTAGAGAGATAACTTGTAGATAATTCCATGTGTGTAATATTTATTATCTGGATATGAAAATAACACCCGACATACTACGAACTGTAAACCATCCAATTAAATTTTTCTCACTTAATTTGGATCTTCTATGAATAAGTTATGACTTTTTTACTCGGAACACTTGTTTGAGACTAGTCTCGGGACTAGACAAAAACCCTATCTTCAATAGAATGTATCTCCCAAAATACAATGAAACAGAAGATGAAATGTATACCATAGGTACCTTGATATGTCATCTCATTAAAGTACATGTTTCACTATCTCAGTCGTTCTAGAAAACAAGTTATAGAAAAAATGGTAAGATGAGTTGTAAAGAACATACCGTAGAACACATCCTCACAAGACTTCATCCTCCCTTGCAATTTCAAACTTCTTTACTTCATATTCCCTCTGAAAAATGCCTCATATAAGAATCATTGGATCACTTTGATCTGGATTATTTTCGGCAGGAAATGAGAGCAGAGATATAATAAAGAAATGCACATAGATATCACAGATATTCAATAATATAACAGGAATGTATCAGAGATGCAACCATAAACACATATATACAATAATACATGATTTCTATTAATGAAAGAAATGTATAGAGACTGTAAAAATATAGAGTGAAAGACTCGCTATAATGGTGGCAACTTATCTCTGAGAAGAGATGTGACGGCTACTCGCATTCGCAAGAAGATGATTAAAATGAGGCTATGAAGGCCTTTTTACAATAAACAGGAATACCAAAGACCCTAGACATCCAAAAACCTAACCCTAGGTGATGAAGCACCAAAAGTCATGTGGGCCCCGTTTGGGTAAGTTGGTACATCAACTTCCCAGGGTCGTAACTTTTGCATACGATCTTTGTTTTGGGTGCATGATAGCCCATTGGAAAGGTATCGTTGAGGAGATTCGTTTTGGAGGCAATATCATAATAACTTCCAATTGCTCCCTGTTTTGCCAAAAACATCGTTTAGGGCCTCAAAATGGCCCCGGAAGTTAAAAACTGCAAAAAATAGTAAATTACCAAAATTGCTAGAAAACTATTTTGAGCTAGTTGGAAAAGGTGGGTGGCCACTGATATCCACTTGGATCAATCCTCCCTCCTTAGGAAGAAATGGTCTCCATTGCGTTGAGTGCCCGAGGGAGAGGAAAAAATGTTTGTTGAACCTGAATCTTGGTGAGTTGCTTGCCTTGCTGGAGACGTCGCGCTGCTCAGTTTGTGGAAGTCTGTCACGAACCTGTTAAGGTTGAGGTTGTTCAATGAGTTAACTACATGAGAGGACAATGTGCAGAAGGAATATTTGTGCTTTGTTGCAATCTTGTCGACCTGCTTCTGTTGAATAGAAGGTGCTTGGGGCGAGGCTATAGTGGTTGCAATGTCCTTCTGTTCCCCTTTTGAACAGATTGTGAAGCTAAATTTTGCAGTATGAGATACTACCTTGTGGCACTGTTTAGGTGGAACAATAGTCGGAGCTACCTCTAGTATTCTCATGTAGAGACGACCCCATAGAGAAACAATGACACTGCAAGGCGAGACTCATAAACAACATGGCGTCTCCACATATATGGTTGGCCCAAGAGAACATCATAGACATCCAATGGGGCAACATCACATAATACCTCATCCTTGAAGGGTTGGATGTCATATGACAATCGACATTGTTGGCTAACACGAAGATCTCGTCCTTGGTGAAGCCACTCGATGTTGTATGGTTGCGGGTGTGGTGTTGTCGACAATCCAAACTGTTTGATGACCTCTACTGAGATGAGATTCTTTTGGCTTCCGTTGTCAACAATAAAATTCAGTGGGGTTCCCTTCACCCACATCTGTGAATGAAAAAGGCACCCCCCCTCTTCTGAATCTATCGGTTCTTCTGGTTGAATTGTTTCAGTCACGACAATAGTAGTGGGGTCTACGTCAATGATCTATTTTTTACCAGTATTTTCATAATCGGATTCTAAATTAGGGTTCGGCTCCTTGTCTTTGATATCGTCCACCAATGAATGTTTTAAGTGACATTCATAGTTTTTGTACCAAGAGATTTTGTGGAATTCACACCATTTTCCGGTGTCCTTCATATTTTCGTGACCCTTCTTTTCCTGTGGTTTAGACTAGTTTTCAAGATGTTGTTTGTTAGGGTCATATTTCTTATACTTTGGTTGTTGCGGATTTGCATATCCGAACTCCCATTTGTTCTAGTGCTTAAAATTCTGCTTGATTTTAACAACATATCGATAAGTAGAACCGAGTGATGAGATTTCTAGAAACTCCATTTCAGTTTGGATGTATCTGTGTAGATCCCCACGGTATTTCAGAACCAAATGTCACTCGGAGTCTTTGATACCCAGCTTGGTGCACAAGGTATGGAAGGTATTGGTGAAATTTGGCACTGCTTGGCCCCTCTCTTGTCGCAGTGTGGTCCATCCATCTCATGTACTGGTCCTCATAGTTGCCAATAGGGTAATACTGTTCCTTTACTGCATCCACAAAAAAATCCCAAGTGGGCTCAACCCCATATATTCCAAAATCCTCTGTGGAACTTTACTCCCAGTAAGTGTCCCACCAATGTTTGACATAGGGAAGAGATTTAAGGTGTGTGAAGGTGATCTTTTCCCTATCAGAAAAATGGTGAATAGATAAATAACCGTCTAGCATATTTAACCATTTGTCTAGGGCATTTGCATCTATCTGACCTTCAAATATGGGAATATCAAAATTAACTTGTATATTGAAAGGAGAGGTTCTTCCAAAGTGGTTGTTTGATGAAGATGTGCCTATTTCTATCGACATGTGTTGAAGTATGTGGGAAAAATTCTCCATCATTTCATCCATTTGTCACATGAGAGCTTGCTCAAGCAACAAATTTATAGGATCAGTTGCTCTGTCATTTTTCTTTTCTTCCTCCATGGAGGGTTTCTTCAACGTGCGAGAGAGATTGTCTCCAAGAGAGACAAGCTCGATACACAATTTTCTATACTCGGACCTCCTCAGGGACATGCACTGAAAAAAAAAATCAAGAGCGGTTTGCTCTGATCCCACTGATCCGAATTATTTTCGGCATGAAATGAGAGAGGAGATATAATAAAGAAATGCATAGACATATCATAAATATTCAATAAGATAACAAAAATGTATGAGATATGAAACCATAGAAATAGCTATACAGTAATACACGATTTATATTAATGAAAGAAATGTATAGAGACTGTAAAAATACAAAGTGAAAGACTCGCTAGAATGGTGGCAAATTATCTTTGAGAAGATATGTGACAACTACTCGCATTCACAAGAAGATGATTACAATGAAGCTCTGAAGGAATTTTTACAATAAAAATGAATACCAAAAACCCTATACATCCAAAAACCTAACCCTAGGAGATGAAGCGCCAAAAGTCATGTGGGCCCCGTTTGGGTAAGTTAGTACATCAACTTCCCGGGGTCGTAACTTTTGCATACGATCTTCGTTTTAGGTGCATGATAGCCCATTGGAAAGGTATCTTCAAGGAGATTCATTTTGGAGGCAATATCGAAGGAACTTCCATATTTCTCCCCGCTTTCCCAAAAACATCATTTAGGGCCTCAATATGGCCCCAGAAGTTAAAAACTGCTAAAAATAGTAAATTACCAAAATTGCCAGAAAATTGTTTTGAGCCAGTTGGAAAAAGTGGGTGAACATCGATATCCACCTGGATCACACTTAGATGGATATCAAATTAACTTGTGTGTATAAATCATGTACTTATGAGAGTCTTCTTGAGGTGTATTTATACTTTTTCTAAGTAACCTCTTTCCTTAAATTTAGGACCTATTTCCTTGACTTTGGGACCACTTTCCTTAACTTTATGGCTTCTTGAACATTCTTGTTACAACCACTTTACCGTTTAATGATCTAAAAATACCAAACGATTTATGAAAACAACTTGATCTAAAAATGTCATCAAATGTTGATACTAATTCAACCCAAGAATCCTTAGAGGTCCATACACATACACATCCAACCAAATTTGGGAATTTAAAGGACCAATTTGACCTATTTGCAACATTTCATGTGAATGTCTTATCCCTAAATTGAAATTCCTGTAAATTAACTCATATTACCAAAACGAACTTTCTTTGAGTTCTTGGAAAAAATCCCGCAAGACTTATCTTTAAAAGCTTTCACAAAGATATAAATAATACATAAATGAAAACCCACTTGAATGAAATAATCAAGAACTGGGAATTTCTATGCATTGAGCTTCCATTTCAAACTTGTAAAAATGAGCTTTGCTCATATCCAAAACTCTATACAAAAGAATTTTCCAATATTACAAAATTTCTCTTTATAATTACATAAATAAAAAATAACCCTCTTGCACAAACGTGGGTTCTTTTCTATGTAGTAAGCCACTGATTTATAACTCATACAAACAAGCTCATTCCTATACATGAAATAAAGGTTTGTACCAAGAAAATGGAACAAGTCTTTGGCATGAGAATTTGTATCTTCATGAGCTTGTGATCCTCTCCCTAACTTATACAAAGGATCTTTGTATACACATAAATCTTTGTACAAAAGGAATAGCACAAGGTTTTTTGACACAAAAACTTGTTGTAGTGTGTTGATGATAAAAATCGCAATGAATATTTTGCCCGCAAAGTATTGCTAAAGTCTATTATTATGAGCTAACGAGATATATAATACTAGTAGGTGGGACCCCCTTGTATATTGGGAGATCATATCTGATTCTTATTTCATGTTTATGTTGTTGTTCGACACTACTTATAGGGTTCTACATGATTGATGAAATCTTGGTTTTATTGAAATGGATAATGCCTATTATGTGTTGTTTCTAATTGCTCTAATCTCTAAATTCCATATTGTGTGAATGGCTTATATCCACTGTTATCACATTGCTATTAGCGCCATGATCTGTTACATGTTGCACCCACACAAAACACATGTTAGTCATGACAAAAGATAAAAGAAATATAGAACAAATCCAATGGGAAAAAGGTTATCCTACACTATGCTATGCTATGATACATTATATGCAAATGAATTTAGAGGGATTGTTTTTAGTCCTAGCTAACAAATTTAGTGGCTATACAATTAATTGAGTTATATGAAAACATGGTGGATATGTGTTATGGTATATTTGGCAATGGTTAGGGTGATATGGGTGGCGCATTTGACAAGTGATGGATGTTGACTTCGATGCATATATTAATTAAGTGGATTAATCGAATGTTGGCTGGCATGTACTAAGGAATTGAATGAATGGAGGATGGAGGCAATGTGCATTTATTGCACATCACTCCATACCCCTTTCACTGGTCGTCACCCTAGCTTGGTTATTCTTCAATTGTGTTTTGTTGTGGTTAAGCTCTGATTTTCAGGCAAGGGAAGAACTGCTTGAACAAGCTCACGTTTTTAAGGATTTTGGTTACAGGTATGTATTTTTCTCCATCCATGAACCTGCTCTAATTATGATATACATATCAGCTCGGTGATGTATGGGTTTGTGATTTTCTTAAGACTGTGATATTTCTATAGAATGAATGGTTTGTGTGGTTGAAGTCATGGTTTTATTTATCATTCTAAGTGATAGAATCCATGAAGGCTCTATGTCTTCCTTATTGGTTTTGGTTGAAGGGTTTTAGATTGGCTGGTTGTCTCCACACTTTTCTTGTCACCATACCCATTCATTTTGTTGATTATGGGGTTGTTGGGTTTGAACCACCTTGTGTCACTGCGTATCATTTCACCTGGGTATGGGTTCGTTCATGCTACTGATGTTTGCGCAGTGGGTTATGATGGCTATTCTGCCAAGGGGCTTTCTTAAGGTTGATTTATATTTTTGACTATGTTTTATCTCAGCATTCTTTGAGTTGATTAGAAAAACCACGACGATTATACCCTGCATGTTCTTGGTGTTATTATAGACCAAAATGAAGCCTTTTCTCTTATATTCATAGTCACTCCTATCTCGTGAACTGACACCCTATCTGTGGAGTTGTTTGTGGTATACCCTGTGTGTCCACCATATTGTCTCATAAGTTCTCACCTGCTATTGGGGGTCGACTACAGTTCCCCTGTGTTGGTCCATAGAGCGAACCCTTGATTACTCAAAGCCTGGATTTTGATAAATGGAGCTCGTTATATCATGTCTGGTATATTGTTGATTGTTATGAGTTAGTGGTGTATCGACGACGGTGTTCAATTGTTGGCTCGTCCTTTTTTATTATGTTGACAGTGGTTTTGGTTATTGGTATTTAGCCATTGCATTGGCTATTATGACAGTCGAATCGATAACTCAACATGGTTAATTGGTTGATTGGAGAAATGGGATTGGGGATACTATTGTTGCATCGTTGTATTGGATTGATAGCTCAACATCTTTGATGTTTAGATTCAGAGTAATTAGACCTGTACAATCACAGAAATGCTCTTGTGTTTTGTTGAATTTTTTGTGTATCCCACAACATCGTATGACTTGAAATGGTGATTGTCGCTACTATGTGTTTAAATGGAAAGTCAGAATTTTTGCAAATTAAAATATTGATAATTTGGTTTGACTATCCACTATGTATGTTGATGAATATCATGCATCGTAGCAGAGATAGGCACAAATTATGTGACAGTCTCATTACAATTTAATTATTAAATGAAATTAAAGGATGAAATCGGGCATGCTTTTGTGTTTATGTTTGATTAAGGAAATAATTCATGGACAGTGGTTGATGTGTTGATGATGAACAGAGTGGAAATAAGTGACCGCGTTTTCATTTGGGAATTGTTTTAAAACATTAAGTGGACAAATGAGAAGAGATAGAACTCTTCTACAGGTTTTTGTGGAAGGCATATTGTCTTGTTTTGATGACACTGTGTTAATGATTTAATTGCAAACAGTGAGAAAGTTAATACACAAAATTGATTGAATTATACAGAGTAGTTGTTTAGTTGAGCACAGTGATTATTTGTTTGGTGTTGAATCTTTTCATTTGATATAGAATGGTTTTATGGATTACTTAATTAATTTTATGAATAGTAACTGCTCTCTTTCCCTACCATTATTTCACTTTTCGCTAATTACAAACCCCTCGCCTTCCCATATCCATTTTTCACTCCTTGTTCCTAAAATTTAATTACAATTAAGAGAATTATGTATTGTGACAGTTTGAAATCGCATTTTCTTGGATGGATTACAGTGACATGTTCCTTGGTTTACATTACAGTTGACTGTGTTTTGTTGGTGAGCAGTAACCATGATTCTTTCCCCCCTCATTTTAACATTTTTCGCTCAATACAAACCCCTCACATATCCCAGAACATTTTGTCCACCCCCTTCTCACTGACAATAGTTAATCAATTTGTATGGATTGGATTGCATGAGTCTGATATGTTGTTGAGCCAAGATTTATTTCATATTTTTAAGGAGTTGTCATGTATGGTTGTTAAAAGAACCATTTGTTAATCAATCATGCATGCAGGAATGACCTTTTTCAGTCGAGGTAGCCATGGCAGAGGTAACCAAGGAAGAGGTAATTGGAACAAAGGCCCTAGAAGGCCTAGATTCTCCATTCACTTTGATGCTAACTCACAGGAGTTAGGCCAGATATTTCAAACTATATTTTTCAATTGGATTGGGAAAGGAGTGTTCCAACCTAGGCTTGAAAGGCCTCCCTTCCAAGATCCACAAGCCCCTGGTATTCTCGTGCCCCCTCATGCCTCATTGCAACTTGAGGTTCCTGAAAATGACATATGGAAAGAGATTGTCCACCCAACATTCTCCAACATCGTGGCTGGCCCAATTTGTCTTTACCTGCTCCCCCTCATGTCAATCAGATTGTCCAATATGTCCATGTCCACTCACCAATTCAGTACTCCCATGCTAGAAAAAGGTTGAAAACCAAGGCCCGCCATGCCCCTAACAAAGGAAAATCCACTCCTGAGCCTTCCTTGCCCTCCAATAGATCAGTACAGCCAAGGGAATGTTCAGAGAGATCAAAAGGTGACAGCAGCAACAAGGGAAATATTGCATCTCAGAGTGGAAAATATGGATTTTAAATTTTATTTTATTTATTGTTCATAACAATTGACTTCGGAAGTTTTGGACATGTTTTTTAGATATATGAGTAATATATTTTTGGAAATAATTTCAAATATCGATGAGATAAATTGTCAAACATGAATGTGATGATGGGAGTCACAAGGAGGGATGTTTTGTTTAATTGACTAGTTATGTTATGATTGTTAAGAGCTAAAGGGGAGTCACAAGGGGTCCCACCTACTAGTTATTATTTATTTAAAACCCTTATTATGATTTATTACTTTTTCCCCTAACTAAAAATTTGGTTGAGTTTTTTGTTAACTTAACGAATGAAGTAGTTCAACTACTTCAACCAATTCTAATTTGCTTAAAGGCAAAACAAAAGGGAGAAGCATACTAAGGTTTTCTCTTTGAGTTTGTGTTGACATAGTTCAGTTTTCATTCATCCCTTAACTAATCATAAGCCTAATTATTTTTTATGATAGGAGGGTCTTATTGTAGACAACAAGATTCAGGGTTGAATTACATCATTCATACACTTGTTTTTCAGAGGTGTTGATCTATCTTTGAAGTCTGTGTAGACTTGTTTGTTTGTGAATTAGTTTTCATGACTGACAAAGGCTATTGTTCAGAGTTGAGTGGGAAGCAATATGTGGCAAGTTGATCCAACTTTTAGAGTTTAGGTTTTTATTTTCTGTCAGAGGTCCTTTTGTATGTTTCATCGGGGACGTCTAAGTTTGACTTTGGTCCAAAACTTCTTCACGAAATTTTATAAAGAGAATGACTCTTTGATGAATTAGAATGAAATAAAGGATTGTTTTATGTATCATCTATCTTGATTATCATCTTGGTGTCTTTACTTTTGTCTCTACATTTATTTCAGCAACTGTTATATTCAGAAAATTATATAAATAATGAATTTTCCAGCAAGCTTTTATTCATAAAAAGACTAGCCTAAGCACTTGTAATCAATACTTGTGAGTTAGGATATTATTTTTGATGGCTATAAACATAGGGTGACATTACCATCTATTTTGTTTTATCCAAGTAGAATCTGAAAATGCTTGAGTAAGATCATTTCATATATTTTCCTCAACATTTATTTGGCGACCATACTGGGGAGTTCTTCAATATTTTTCTGGTTAATTTTTTTCTTGATTAGCATTGATACATCTATTTTTCTTATTTTTATTATTTGACTGTTTTATTTCTTAATGATTGTTCATGTTGCAAGGAAACCCAATATTGAGCTCAGTCTTCAAGATCAGACCAGTATTTCTTTGAACCTGTTTAACACCATTTTTGACACTACCAATACCCGTGCTAAGCTTAATCATTCATGGGCAGCAATTGAGCGAGATATTAGTGCCCAAGAACGTTGGGAAGCTAGATGTAGACAGCCTAGAAATCAGTAGTAACCTTGTTGTTCCTTCAGTTTTGGCCCTTCTTTCATGTCCTTAGACTCTCATTTTTCTAGAAGAAGAAGAGGCTTATCACTTGAAATTAATCCTATTACTGAAATAGGAAGAATGAACATTGTGTTATCTACCCAACAAGGTGCTCTAAGGAGAAATTTGTTCGATTCTTCAAGTTCGTCTTTTTATCCTTCACCTATCATCCACAAGATGTCATCTAATGGTGGTTCTGGTGGCACTAGAAGTGCTTCCTCTTCTCATTATTCATCTTCATCAGTGATTAGTAGCTTATATAGCCACCAGATCCCTGTCCAATCTACCAAAAATCGCACCAAAGTCATTAAAAAGTATGGGCTTTTTCAGTTTGAAGAAGACACCACAACCACACCATGGCATGTGTCCTCTCCTCTTACCCTAGCACCTTCTACTCATCCACTTCCCAAATTCAAAGAACATCTTCCCAGGTTTTTGGGAAGTAACATTGTCACTACAAACGAACACCTGGTGGAATTTTCTAATGCTTGTCACAACATAAGGGCCAATGAAAACGATACTTGCATGTGCTTATTCGTTAATTCCTTGGAAGGAAAGGTTGTGGTCGATTTATTTGATCTTCCTCCTAAGATTTTGTCTACTTGGGAAGATTTAATATATTGGTTCAAATCCACTTATGCACAATCCAAAATCCCAGCCGAGAAGTTAAGGGAATACAATAACATCGCCTATAAAGATGGTGAAACCATCAAGTCCTTCAACTTGCATTTCACTAAGTCATATAATCAGATCCATGAACTCATTCTACCTCAGAACCAAGCCACTTTCATGCATTACTACAATGCATTACCCTCCCCCTATCATCATAGGCTTGAGGAAAAAGCCATTGATAATCTCGGTTATGCTCTGCATACTTGTTTAGAGTATAAATAATAGCTTGAAAGAACATTTCTTCCACAGGGAGAATCAGTTAAATAGATAGACATGTCCACCCTCTTAGAGCTAGTACAAGATATGAATAATCGTATGATAGTGTATGAGAGAAAGGGAACTATCTCCCCTCTCACCCTCGGAGCTTCATCCTCTTCTGCACCCCCCTTTAGAAATCCAATTGAAAATAATTTTCAACCTAAAGCTACCTTACCTTGAATTTGGTGTAACTTTTGCGAGGAACACCATGAGGAATCCACATTTGAGGTAAGGAAGAGTGCCAGAGATAAGATATTTGGTAAAATACCAGAAACTACTATCGATGTCCTAGATTTTGCAGATCCATAAGATGTCATGATCATCAATACTAGGAACAAAGCTTATGCTCCCAAAGGTAAATTTGACTCTCCCTGCAATTCTTCTATCCCAAGATCATCCTCACCCGTGGCTACTATCCAAGTTATTAATGTTCCTGACAATCAAGGAACAACTTTCCCTCTCCCCTCTTCCAAGTACAATATCTTGAATCATTTGGCCAATATCAAAGAATATGAAACCCTTCTGGACATGGCTGTTGTCCCTGAACAACAGATGCATCTAAAACAATTCATCGAAGGAAAATATTTCATTGTAGCCAACCTCTCTAAAGAGGTGAATGAAGAGGATTCATCTGTAAATAAAGTAGGTGCACATAACTTTAGATACCCTGAAAAAAAATCCCCCTTTTTATATTTTCATAAAGATTATGGATAATATCACCCTTTGTTGCCTCATTGATGGTGGTTCGGGCCCAAGTGTGATGTCAAAGATTATTATGGAAGAGATAGGATTGTCTTGTAAAAATGAAAACGTCATAAGCATGCTCTCCTATAATAGTCTACAACAAATGACCATAGGCGAGATTAAGTATGTGACCTTATTTTTGTGTGCACACCCTAAAATAAGGATGACCCTTAGTATTCAGGTAATCGATATGCCAATAAGAAATTACTCAATCAACTTGGGAAGAGATTGGCAATATTTAACAGGTGGATACCTATCACTCGACGGAACATATTTATCCATTCCTCATAATGGTAAAAACATTATAGTCCTTAGAGAGGGAAGGATTTCACCTTACATAGAGAGTGTCCCACAACCTAATGTAAACTATATCGAAGAGGACCTAGGAGGGCATTCCATATTTGCTGAGGAGGATAATATTCCCTTGGAACAAATCGATTTAGATGATGATATTTGGCATATGCACTTTGATGGTTCATGCTCTAATGAAGGTAATGGAGTTGGCATTATCTTGATTTCACCTGTAGGGAAAATTCATAACTTGTCTTACAGGTTGGAGTTTGCTTGTACGAATAATATCATTGATTTCAAAGATTTATTATTAGGAATTCAAAACGCCTATAATCTTTGTTGTGTTCACCTTTAAGTTTTTGGATATTTTGAGCTTGTTGTGAACCCCCTACGCAAGATATACTCTCCTAACAATGATTTGATGAAGTGATATACCCAAACTGTTTGGGAACTTATCTTAAACCTATTATATTTCAACATCACTCATGTTAAGAGGGAATTGAATTCAATGGCTTATCAGTTAGTTGTCTTTGCAGCTTCTCCTAATCGGAAACTTTTGTCTCACAGACATGATTGTACTTTTCAATCTCTATATCATCTGCATATCCCTGAAAATATATAGTCTCAACAATTTTTCCCTAACAATGAGAGCATTTGTTCTTTCATTCAAAATGAACCTCTTAAGCCCAAGGAATTATATCCATGAAACATGACAAGATTCCTAAGGGATTGACTCCTCTTGAGAGTTCATTTTCATTGAGTGATGTAGGCAATAAAGAAAAAAAGAAAGAAGAGAAGTCAGAAAGGAAGGTGGGTGAAATCATCTCCTTGAACATTGGGACACCTGAGGCTCCAAAGAATGATAAAATAGGTGCCCAATGTTCTGATGAAGAAGAAATGAAGTTTTCCAGGCTACTTGGTGAATTTCAAGATGTTTTTGATTGGTATTATGAGGATATTCATGGTTTTGATCTTGGTCTTATACAACATGCCATCCTCATCAAGGAAGGCATAAAATCGGTTAGGAAAAAACAAAGACCTATCAAACCTGCACCAGAAGCAATTATTCAAAAAGGATTGGGAAAAATATTGAAGGTTGGTATCATCCTTCCAGTCAAGTGTTCTGAATGGGTTTCAAAATTGGTCCTTTTCTAGAAAGCCACTGAACATATAAGGTTTTGCGTTGATTTACAAGAAGTTAAGTGGGCTATTATGAAAGGATTTTCTCCTCTCCCTAACAAAGAAATTATTTTGCAAAATGTAGCAGGGTCATAAATGATGCCCTTACTTAATGTCCTTTTCAGTTATAATCAAATCGAGGTAAAAGGGGTAGATGTTTATAAAAAAACCCTTATCACTGATTGGGGTACCATGATTTATGAACGTATGCTTTCTAATGCAAGTACCACTTTTAAAAGACCTATACAAATAACTCTTGATGAATTGATCAATATTCGTATCTATATTGATCGTCTAATGATATACATTAAAGGGATGTTAGTTACATCAAAGTTTCAAGCATTATGGATGGCTCCTCTCAAGATACCTTTTGTCATGAGTACTAACTCTTACATTCTAAAAAAATTATGGGAGCGATTATTATCCTACAACACTAACAGTTCTCACTTGAAATATTACTTGGAACCAACTTAAAAAGTTCTAACGTTGTTTGGGTTTTCTGTATATTAGTAGTCTAGCTCTTCTTTCTTTTCTATCACTATTTTTCATTTCATCATTACAGTAGTTTAATTTTTGCTTTCCATTTTTGACAATTTCATACTGCCTTTACTTTTTTGTCATTTTATTTATGATGTTTTAAATTCCGCAATTTTAGTTTTTTTATGATTTTTATTGCTTTTTCATCTTTAAGTTGAATCTGGTCAAGAATAAGATGTTGGATCAGTTCTGTCACAGTGAGACTCCTGCAAGATATTGTTAGTCAATAACAATCAATCTTACATAGTTGTTACGATGTTCCCCTGAAAGCACATGAATTTTATATCTACCATCATTGTTGTCTTTCAAGGAAATTGGTTATCTCTCGCTTTTGCTTTCCATTTATCCATCCATTTGAGAATTTAAAAGAGCAATTCCATAATTTTTATCCTTGAAATAAAAGAGCAGATTCTAGTTGAACGATTGTGCACATAGTGGTAAACCCCCTCATACTTAACATTTTTCATGAGTTATTCCCAAATTCCCGGTCATTTTTCCATTAAATCCACTCACTTCCCCCTATTGCATAATCTTCATGGTTATATCTTCTTGATCTACTATTCTCAGTCTGCAAAACCATGAGTTCTGAGTTCTAAATATGTTGAAAACAAATTTCCCTGAGTCTCCAGTTTGTTGACTATAAAAATCGCAACGAAGATTTTTCCTGCAAAGTATTGTTAAAGCCTATTATTATAAGCTAACTAAATATATAATACTAGTAGGTGGGACCCCTTTTAGATTGGGAGATCAGATATGATTCCTATTTCATATTTATGTCGTTGTTCGACGTTGCTTATAGGGTTCTACATGATTGATGAAATCTTGGTTTTATTGAAATGGATAATGCCTATTATGTGTTGTTTCTAACTACTCTAAGATCTAAATTCCATATTGTGTGAATGGCTTATATCCACTATTATCACAATGCTATTAGCACCATGATATGTTACATGTTGCACCTGCACAAAACACATGTTAGCCATGACAAAAGATAAAAGAAATATGGAACAAATCCAATGGGGAAAAGGTTATCCTACACTATGCTATGTTATGATACATTATATACAAATGAATTTAGAGGGATTGTTGTTAGTCCTAGCTAACAAAGTTAGTGGATATATGATTTATTGAGTTATATGAAAACATGGTGGATATGCAATATGGTATAGTTGGCAATAGTTAAGGGTGATATGGGTGGCGCATTTGACAAGTTATGGATGTTGAGTTTGATGCATAGATTAATTAAGAGGATTAATGAAAGGTTGGTTGGCGTGTACTAAGGAATTGAATGAATGGAGGATGGAGGCGGCGTGCATTTACTGCATGTCACTCTATACAACTCTCACTGGTCGTCACGCTAGCTTGGCTATTGTTCAATTATGTTTTGATGTGGTTAAGCTCTGATTTTCAGGAAAGGGAAGAAGCACTCAACCAAGCTCGCATTTTTAAGGCTTTTGGTTATAGGTATGTATTTTTTTCCATCCATGAATCCACTCTAGTTATGAAATAGATATTGGCTCGGTGATGTATGGGTCTGTGCTTTTCTTAAGACTATGATATTTCTCTGGAATGAGTGGTTTGTGTGGTTGAATTCACGATTTCACTTATCATTCTGAGTGCTAGAAGCCATGAAGGCTCTATGTCGTCCTTATTGGTTTTGGTTGAAGGGTTTCAGATTGGCTAGCTATCTCCACACTTTGCTTGTCACCATACCCATTTGTTTTGTTGATTATGGCGTTGTTGGGTTTGAACCACCTTGTTTCACTATGTATCGTTTCACCTGGGTATGGGTTCGTTCATGCTACTGATGTTTGTGCAGTGGGTTATGATGGTTATTATGCCAAGGGGTTTGATTAAGGTTGATTGATATTTCTTGACTTGGTTTTATCTCAGCATTCTTTGAGTTGATTAGGAAAACCAAGAGGGTTATACCCTGTGTGTTCTCGGTGTTATTACAGACCAAAATGAATCCTTTTCTCCTCTATTCATAGTTGCTCCTATCTCGTGAACTATCACCCTTTCTACAGAGTTGTTGGTGGTATACCTTGTGTGTCCACCGTATGGTCTCGAAGGTTCTCACCTGTTGTTGGGGGTCGACATCAGTTCCCCTATGTTGGTCCATAGAGCGAACCCTTGATTACTCAAAGCCCAACTTTTGATAAATGGAGCCCATTATATCGTGTCAGGTATATTGTTGATTATTATGAGTTAGTGGTGTATCGATGACACTGTTTGATTGTTGGCTCGTCTCTTTTGATTATGTTGACAGTGGTTTTTGTTATTGGTATTTAGACACTGCATTGGCTATTATGACAGTTGAATTGATAGCTCAGCATGGTTAATTGGTTGATTGGAGAAATGGGATTGGGCATATTGTTGTTTCCTCATTGTATTGGATTGATAGCTCAGCATTGTTGATGTTTAGATTCAGAGTAATTAGACCTGTACAGTCACATAAATGATCTTGCATTTTTTTGAATGGTCTGTGTATCCCACAACATCATATGAGTTGAAATGGTGATTGTCGCTACTATGTGTTTAAATGGAAAGTTAGGATTTTTGCAAATTAAAATATTGATGATTTGGTTTGAATGTCCACTATGTATGTTAATGAATATCATGCATCGTAGCAGAGATAGGCACAAGTTCTATGACAATATGGTCTCATTACAATTTAATTATTAAATGAAATTAAAGGATGAAATCAGGCATGCTTTTGTGTATGTGTTTGATTAAGGAAATAATTCATGGACAGTGGTTGATGTGTTGATGCTGAACAGAGTGGAAATAAGTGACTGTGTTTTCATTTGGGAATTATTTTAAAACATTAAGTGGACACATGAGAAAAGACAAAACTCTTCTACAGGTTTTTGTGGAAGGCATATTGTATTGTTTTGATGACATTGTGTTAATGATTTAATTGAAAATAGTGAGCAAGTTAATACACATAATTGATTGAATTATACAGAGTAGTTGTTTAATTGAGCACAGTGATTATTTGGTTATTGTTGGATCTTTGTGTTTGATATAGAATGGTTTTATGGATTACTTAATTAATTTTGTGAACGGTATCTTCTCTCTTTCCCTACCATTATTTCACTTCTCTCTAATTACAAACCCCTCGCCTTCCCATATCCATTTTTCACACCATGTTCCTAAAATTTAATTACAGTTAAGAGAATTTTTTATTGTGATAGTTTGAAATCGCAGTTGCTTGGATGGATTAGAGTGACATGTTCCTTGGTTTACATTACAGTTGACTATGTGTTGTCGGTGAGTATTAACCATGATTCTTTTCACCCTCATTTTAACATTTTTCGCTCAATACAAACCCCTCACATATCCCAGAACCTTTTCTTCACCCCCTTCTCACTGACAATATTTAAGCAATTTGTATGGATTGGATTTCACGAGTCTAATATGTTATTGAGCCAAGATTTATTTCATATTTTTAAGGAGTTGTCATGTGTGGTTTTTAAAAGAACTATTTGCTAATCAATCATGCATGCAGGAATAATATTTTTCAACTGAGGTAGCCATGGCAGAGGTAAACGAGGAAGAGGTAATTGGAACAGAGGCCCTAGAAAGCCTAGATTCTCCATTCACTTTGATGTTGAATCACAGGAGTTAGGCCAGCTATTTCAAGCTAGATTTTTCAATTGGATTGGGAAAGGAGTGGCAAAACCTAGGCTTGAAAGGTCTCCCTTCCAAGCTCCACACACCCCTGGTATTCTTGTGCCCCCTCATGTCTCATTGCAACTCGAGGTTCTTGAAAACGATGGATGGAAAGAGGTTGTCCACCCAGCAGTCTCCCAACATCATGGCATAACCAATTTGTCTTTACCTTCTCCCCCTTCTGTTAATCAAATTGTCTAAGTTTCCCCTTTCCACTCACAATTTCAATCCTCCCATGCTAGAAAAAGGTTTAAAACTGAGGCCCTCCATGCACCTGACAAAGGAAAAGCCATTGTTGTCCCTTCCTCACCCTCCAATGGCTCTGATAAATCTATGTCCTCGCGGATGCACTTGAGGGACGATTGTTCTCATGTGATCAACGAGATTAGGCCTAAAGGATCAGCATAGCCAAGGGAAGATTTAGAGAGATCAAAAGGTGACAGCAGCAACAAGGGAAAGATTGCATCTCAAAGTGGAAAATATGGATTTTAAATTTTATTTTATTTATTGTTATAACAATTGACTTCATAAGTTTTGGACAACATATTTTTTGGATATATGAGTAGTATATTTTTGGAAATAATTTCAAATATCAATGAGATAAATTGTCAAACATGAATGTGATGATGGGAATCACAAGGAGGGATGTTTTTTTTAATTGACTAGTTATGTTATGATTGTTAAGAGTTAAAGGGGAGTCACAAGGGATCCCACCTACTAGTTATTATTTATTTAAAACCCTTATTATGATTTATTACTTTTCCCCCTAACTAAAAAGTTGGTTGAGTTTTTTGTTAACTTAATGAATGAAGTAGTTCAACTACTTCAACCAATTCTAATTTGCTTAAAGGAAAAAGGAAAGGGAGGAATAAGAGGATGATAGAAGGAGAAGCATATTAAGGTTTTCTCTTTGAGTTTGTGTTGAGATAGTTCAGTTTTCATTCATTCCTTAATTGATCATAAGCCTAATTATTTTTTATGATAGCAGGGTATTATTGTAGACAGCAAGATTCGGGGCTGAATTACATCATTCAAACACTTTTTTTCAGAGGTGTTGATCTATCGTTGATAGTCTATGTAGACTTGTTTGTTTGTGAATTAGTTTTCATGACTAACAAAGGCTATTGTGCAGAGTCGAGTGGGAAGCAATCTGTGATAAGTTGATCCAGCTTTTAGAGTTTAGTTTTTATTTTCTGTCAGAGGTCCTTTTGTATGTTTCATCAGCGATGTCTAAGTTTGACTTTGGTCCAAAACTTCTTCACGAAATTTTGTAAAGAGAATGACTCTTTGATGAATTGGAATGAAATAAAGGATTTCTTTATGTATCATCTGTCTTGATTATCATCTTGGTGTCTTTACTTTTGTCTCTACATTTATGTCAGCAACTGTTATATTCAAAAAATTATATAAATAATGAATTTTCTAGCAAGCTTTTATTCATAAAAAGACTAGCCTAAGCACTTGTAATCAATACTTGTGAGTTAGGAAATTATTTTTGATGGCTATAAACATAGGGTGACATTCCTGTCTATTTTTCTTTAGCTAGAAGAATCTGAAAATTCTTGAGTAAGATCATTTCATATATTTTCCTTAACATAGTGTAGTGGTTAAGGTGCTCCTTTATATAGGAGAGGTCGGGGGATCAAATCCCATCCAAACTCCTTTTATTATGGGATTTTTGTTATAATATTGTTATATGGTTTCAACCATATATTAAATATGGTATAAAATTATGTGTTGATTAATTGGGTTGGTTGTCATTGATGCCAACCCTTGAAGAAAGTCTAGTAGCAAATTCTGGTAGCACAATGGTTTGGGTAATGTACCCAATTTTGTTTGATGGATAATGGTATGATTTTTGATATATTTGTAGGAAAGACTATTCTATATGGATAGTACATGTCATTCCATTTCCAGTAGTATGTGGAATGTCACATAACTCCTCACAGTTAGAGAGTTATGGCCATGCGAAGTTGGAGAACCCTTGTGAGTCATATAGAAGCCCCAAAAGGTCATAGTGGTTGCAAAGAAGAAATTATTTCTGATGTTTTAAATTCCGCAATTTTAGTTTTGTTATGATTTTTATCACTTTTTCATCTTTAAGTTGATTCCGGTCAAGAATAAGATGTTGGATCAGTTCTGCCACAGTTAGACTCCTACAAGATATTGTTAGTCAATAACAATCAATCTTACACAGTTGTTACGATGTTCCCCTGAAAGAACATGAATTTGCTATCTACCCTCATTATTGTCTTTCAAGGAAATTGGTTATCTCCCTCTTCTGCTTTCCATTTCTCCATCCATTTGAGAATTTAAAAGAGCAAGTCCATAATTTTTCTCCTTCAAATAAAAGAGCAGATTTTGGTTGAACGATTGTGCACATAGTGGTAAATCCCCTCATACTTAACATTTTTCATGAATTATTCCCAAATTCTTGGTCATTTTTCCATTAAATCCACTCACTTCCCCTCGTTGCATAATATTCTTGGTTATATCTTCTTGACCTACTATTCTTAGTCTGCGAAACCATGAGTTTTGAGTTCTAAATCTGTTGAAAACAAATTTCCCTGTGGAGTTGTCAGTTTGTTGATGATAAAAATTGCAACGAAGATTTTTCCTACAAAGTATTGCTAAATCCTATTATTATAAGCTAACGAGATATATAATACTAGTAGGTTGGACCCCCTTGTAGATTGGGAGATCAGATTTGATTCTTATTTCATGTTTATGTCATTGTTCGGCGTTGCTTATAGGGTTCTACATGATTGATGAAATCTTGGTTTTATTGAAATGGATAATGCCTATTATGTGTTATTTCTAATTGCTCTAAGATCTAAATTCCATATTGTGTGAATGGCTTATATCCATTGTTATCAAATTGCTATTAGTGCCATGATATGTTACATGTTGCACCTGCACAAAACACATGTTAGTCATGACAAAAGATAAAAGAAATATGGAACAAATCCAATGGGAAAAAATTTATCCTACACTATGCTATGTTATGATACATTATATGCAAATGAATTTAGAGGAATTGTTGTTAGTCCTAGCTAACAAAGTTAGTGGCTATACGATTTATTGAGTTATATGAAAACATGGTGGATATGCGTTATGGTATAGTTGGCAATGGTTAAGGGTGATATGGGTGGTGCATTTGACAAGTGATGGATGTTGAGTTCGATGCATAGATTAATTAAGAGGATTAATGGAAGGTTGGTTGGCGTGTACTAAGGAATTGAATGAATGGAGGATGGAGACAACATGAATTTATTGGACGTCACTCTCTAACCCTCTCACTGGCCATCACCCTAGCTTGCCTATTGTTCAATTATGTTTTGATGTGGTTAATCTCTGATTTTTAGGAAAGGGAAGAACCGCTCGACCAAGCTCGTGTTTTTAAGGCTTTTGGTTACAGGTATGTCTTTTTCGCCATCCATGAACTTGCTCTGGTTATGAAATAGATATTGGCTCGGTGATGTATGGGTCTGTGCTTTTCTTAAGACTATGATATTTCTTTGGAATGAATGGTTTGTGTGGTTGAAGTCACGGTTTCACTTATCATTCTCAGTGCTAGAAGCCATGAAGGCTCTATGTCGTCCTTATTGGTTTTGGTTGAAGGGTTTCAGATTGGTTGGTTGTCTCCACACTTTTCTTGTCACCGTACATGGTTGTTTTTTTTATTATGGGGTTGTTGGGTTTGAACCACCTTGTGTCACTATGTATCGTTTCACCTAGGTATGGGTTCATTCGTGCTACTAATGTTTGTGCAGTGGGTTATGATGGCTATTATGCCAAGGGGCTTGATTAAGGTTGATTGTTATTTCTTGACTCTGTTTTATCTCAGCATTCTTTAGGTTGATTAGGAAAACCACGAAGGTTATACCTTGTGTGTTCTCAGTGTTATTATAGACCAAAATGAATCATTTTCTCCTCTATTCATAGTCGCTCCTATCTCATGAACTATCACCCTATCTGCGGAGTTGTTGGTGGTATACCTTGTGTGTCCACCGTATGGTCTCGGAGGTTCTCACCTGTTGTTGGGGGTCGACTTCAGTTCCCCTTGTGTTGGTCCACAGAGCGAACCCTTGATTACTCAAAGCCTAGATTTTGATAAATGGAGCCCATTATATCATGTCTGGTATATTATTGATTGTTATGAGTTAGTTGTGTATCGACGACGGTGTTCGATTGTTGGCTCATCTTTGTTGATTATGTTGACAGTGGTTTTTTTTATTGGTATGTAGCCACTGCATTGGCTATTATGACAGTCGAATCGATAGCTCAGCATGGTTAATTGGTTGATTGGAGAAATGGTATTGGGCATATTGTTGTTGTCTCATTGTATTGGATTGATATCTCAGCATCGTTGATGTTTAGATTCAAAGTAATTAGACCTGTACAGTCACAAAAATGATCTTGAGTTTTTTTTAATGGTCTATGTATCCCACAGCATCATATGAGTTGAAATGGTGATTGCCACTACTATGTGTTTAAATGGCAAGTCAGGATTTTTGCAAATTAAAATATTGATGAGTTGGTTTGACTGTCTACTATGTATGTTGATGAATATCATGCATCATAGCAGAGATAGGCACAAGTTCTGTGACAATATGGTCTCATTACAATTTAATTATTAAATGAAATTAAAGGATGAAATCAGGCATGCTTGTGTGTCCGTGTTTGATTAAGGAAATAATTCATGGACAGTAGTTGATGTGTTGATGTTGAACAGAGTGGAAATAAGTGACTGTGTGTTCATTTGGGAATTGTTTTAAAACATTAAGTGGACAAATGAGAAGAGATAGAACTCTTCTATAGGTTTTTGTGGAAGGCATATTGTCTTGTTTTGATGACACTGTGTTAATGATTTAATTGCAAATAGTGAGCAAGTTAATACACAAAACTGATTGAACTATACAGAGTGGTTGTTTAGTTGAGCACAGTGATTATTTGGTTGGTGTTGGATCTTTTCATTTGATATAGAATGGTTTTATGGATTGCTTAATTAATTTTATGAACAATATCCCCTATCTTTCCCTACCATTATTTCACTTTTCGCTAATTACAAACCCCTCACCTTCCCATATCCATTTTTCACACCCTATTCCTAAAATTTAATTATAGTTAAGAGAATTTTGTATTGTGACAATTTGAAATCGCAGTTTCTTGGATGGATTATAGTGGCATGTTCCATGGTTTACATTACAGTTGACTGTGTGTTTTCGGTGAGCAGTAACCATGATTATTTCCCCCCTCATTTTAACATTTTTCGCTCAATACAAAACCCTCGCATATCCCAGAACCTTTTGTTCACCCCCTTCTCATTGACAATAGTTAAACAATTTGTATGGATTGGATTGCATGAGATGATATGTTGTTGAGCCAAGATTTATTTCATGTTTTTAAGGAGTTGTCATGTATGGTTTTTAAAAGAACTATTTTCTAATCAATCATGCATGCAGGAATGAGATTTTTCAACTGAGGTAGCCATGGCAGAGGTAATCGAGGAAGAGGTAATTGGAATAGAGGCCCTAGAAGGCCTAGATTCTCCATTTACTTTGATTTTGACTCACGGGAGTTAGGCCATCTATTTCAGGCTAGATTTTTTCATTGGATTGGAAAAGGAGTGATCCAACCTAGACCTGAAAGGCCTCCCTTCCAAGCTCCATAAGCCGCTGGTATTCTCATTCCCCCTCATGTCTCATTGCAACCCGAGGTTCTCGAAAATGACAGATGGCAAGAGATTGTCCACCCAGCAGTCTTCCAACATCGTGGCTGGACCAATTTGTCTTTACCTACTCCCCCTCATGTCAATCAGATTGTCCAAGTTTCCCCTATCCACTCATGAGTTCAATCCTCCCATGCTAGAAAAAGGTTGAAAATCGAGGCCCACCATGCCCCTAACAAAGGAAAATCCATTGTTGCCCCTTCCTCACCCTCCAATGGCTCTAATAAATCTATGTCCTCTCAGATGCATTTGAGGGACAATTGTTCTCATGTGATCAGCGAGATTAGGCCTAAAGGATCAGCACAGCCAAGGTAAGATTCGGAGAGATCAAAAGGTGACAACAACAACAAGAGAAAGATTGCATCTTAGAGTGGAAAATATGGATTTTAAATTTTATTTTATTTATTGTTATAACAGTTCACTTCAGAGTTTTGGACAATATGTTTTTTGGATATATTTGTAATATATTTTTGGAAATAATTTCAAATATCAATGAGATAAATTGTCAAACATGAATGTGATGATGGGAGTCACAAGGAGGGGTGTTTTTTTTAATTGACTAGTTATGTTATGATTTTTAAGAGCTAAAGGGGAGTCACAAGGGGTCCCACCTACTAGTTATTATTTATTTAAAACCCTTATTATGATTTATTAATTTTCCCCCTAACTAAAACATTGGTTGAGTTTTTTGTTAACTTAACGAATGAAGTAGTTCAACTACTTCAACCAATTCTAATTTGCTTAAAGGCAAAAGGAAAGGGAGGAACAAGAGGATGATAGAAGGAGAAGCATATTAAGGTTTTCTCTTTGAGTTTGTGTTGAGATAGTTCAATTTTCATTCATTCCTTAATTGATCATAAGACTAAATCTTTTTTATGATAGAAGGGTCTTATTGTAGACAACAAGATTCGGGGTTGAATTACATCATTCAAACACTTTTTTTTTAGAGGTGTTGATCTATCATTGATAGTATGTGTAGACTTGTATGTTTGTGAATTAGTTTTCATGACTGACAAAGGCTATTGTGCAGAGTCAAGTGGGAAGCAATCTGTAGCAAGTTGATCTAGCTTTTACAGTTCAGTTTTTTATTTTCTGTCAGAGGTCCTTTTGTATGTTTCATCGGGTACATCTGAGTTTGACTTTGGTCCAAAACTTCTTCACGAAATTTTGTAAAGAGAATGACTCTTTGATGAATTGGAATGAAATAAAGGATTGCTTTATGTCTCATCTATCTTGATTATCATCTTGGTGTCTTTGCTTTTGTCTCTACATTTATTTCAGCAACTATTATATTCAAAAAATTATATAAATAATGAATTTTCCAGCTAGTTTTTATTCATAAAAAGACTAGCCTAAGCACTTGTAATCAATACTTGTGAGTTAGGAAATTATTTTTGATGGCTATAAACATAGGGTGACATTCCCGTCTATTTTTCTTTAGCTAAGCAGAATCTGAAAATTCTTGAGTAAGATCATTTCATATATTTTCCTTAACATAGTGTAGTGGTTAAGGTGCTCCTTTATATAGGAGAGGTTGGGGGATCGAATCCCAAACAAACTCCTTTTATTATGGGGATTTTGTTATAATATTGTTATATGGTTTCAACTATATATTAAATATGGTATACAATTATGTGTTGATTAATTTGGTTGGTTGTCATTGATGTCAACCCTTGAAGAAAATATGGTAGCAAATTTCGATAGCACAATTGTTTGGGTAATGGACCCAATTTTGTTTGATGGATAATCATATGAGTTTTGATATATTTGTAGGAAATACTATTCTGTATGGATAGTACATGTCATTCCATTTCCAGTGGTATGTGGAACATCACATAACTCCTCACGGTTAGAGAGTTATGGCCATGCGAAGTTGGAGAACCCTCGTGAGTCATCTAGAAGCCCCAAAAATTCATAGTGGTTGCAAAGAAGAAATTATTTAAATAATAAAGTGAAGTGATGAGTGTACTATAAGTCAAAGTGGATACAAAAGAAATTATTTAAATAATAAAGTTAATGGAGAAATTACTAAGTGGACAAGTGGTTAGAAGTGGGTTAGCCCTAAAATAAGGAAAGTGGGTTAAGATAGTTAGAAGGTAATTTAAATAAGAAAGTGAAGTGATGAGTGTATTATAAGTCAAAGTGGATACAAAATAAATTATTTAAATAATAAAGTTAAAAGAGAAATTACTAAGTGGACAAGTGGTTAGAAGTGGGTTAACCATAAAATAAGGAAAGTGGGTTTAATATGGTTAAAAGGTAACCCCTTGAGGAAGCTACATCAAAGTATAAATAAGAGGCAAGGCTCTCTCATTTTTATCACACTTGAGCATATTGCATATATACAAGTGATTGAGGTAACCAAAGGAAATCTAAGCCGAATTTCAGAGGGAAGGTGAAGTAAAGAAGGCTGAAATTCAAGGGAGGATAAATTATTTTGATGATGCTTTCTAAGGTATGTTATTTACAGGTCATCTCACCATTTTCGCAATAATTTTTTTTCTATAATGAGTCAGAACGTGAAATTGGGAGCACGTTGAGGAAACATATTCAAGTAGCTATGATAAATATTTCAGCTTGTGGGTCATTTTATTTTTGGATTTACACTCTGTGGAAAATAGGGTTTGTGGTTAGTCTTGAAACTAGTCTAAAACAGGTGTTTCAGGTAAAAATGTCATAACTTCTTCATAACAAATCCAAATTTAGTAAGACCAAATGTATTGGTTATAGTATAGTATTTAGTATTCTTTTTACCATTTTCAAATCCATACAACAAATATTTTGTGCGGGGAACGCTCTACAAGTTCTCTCTCTAGAATAAGATAGAATTCAGTAAGGTATGTCATTTTTTCTATAACTCTCTTTCTGAGAGGATCCAAGTAGTGAAACTTGGAGGAATTACATAAAAGACACTGAAAAACATTGTGTACCATTTTCGGTTCTTTATTCATTAGAGTTACATAGTTAAGATTATTGCAAGTTAGGGTTGTTGACTGATCCACAATTAGTCATGTGAGACAAAAGTAAAGTTTGATGAAAATGCTAATCTCTTGTTTTTAAATTTAAGGAAGGTTTGTAGTTATGTGATCATATACACCAGGTCTATTACAGAGTTAGAAATCAGATTTGGATGATGAAATTGATGAGGTATTTTGGTTGAGGTACATGTTGGGTACATGGTTGAGACAAGTAGTTGATGAGTTAGTACATACATGAGGTGTATAGTTGATGATGTTGGTACATCTTGATGAGTCATAGTTTATGTGTATTTGATGCATGATTGATACATATTTGGTGCATGGTTGATGCACTCGTTGATGGTACAGGTTGGTGCATGGTTGATGCACTTGTTTATGGTATAGGTTGTTAGGATAGGTTATTTGTACAGGTTTGATGCATGGTTGATGCATTTGTTTATGGTACAGGTTGATGTATGGTACGTATTGGCACAGGTTATTGGTACATGTTTTTATAGGTTGATTACAGGTTGATTGGTATAGGTTTACAATAGTATATCTCACAGTGATAGTGTGACAGTGGTTCCATCATTCTATGTCTACATCAAGGAGGTTGGACGAGGAAAGGACAGGTGGTTGTAGCCACCTTTTGATTGTAGTCGAAGAACTTAGGGGGTTGTAGCCTCCTTCTGGTTATATCCAAAGAATTGGGGATTTGTAGCTTCTCTCAGGTTGTAGACTGAGAAACTAGGGAGTTGTATCCTCCTTCTGGTTGTAGCCAGAGAATTGGGGAGTTGGAACTTCCTTCAGGTTGTAGCCTGAGAAACTAGGGGGTTGAAGCCTCCTTTCAGTTACAGCTGGAAAACAAAGGAAGTTGGTGCTTCCAATGAATGTAATTCTTAAATACATATAAGAAAAAACATTATGTGGTTTTCTCTCGCTTGGGTTTCCACGTAAAAACACTGGTGTACTGTGTATGTGTATGATTTCTCATTTGTACATTGTTTATTTACTCTACAAATATTGGATGATAATGCTACATTGATATAAAACTTTCATTTTATGGTTAAAAAGGATTATTTCTCTATTACTGATTCACCCCACCTCTTAGTAATCCAACATTATGAAACCCAAATAAAAAGGAGCGCGTGGAATAGTTTGTTAAAAACCATATTAAATACATAACAAAAAGGGCGTATTGGCATATGTTTGTTATAAAAAATATGTTATGGTGTAAAATAAACTCCACGTGCATATCCATTAGCTTATGTGAGTTTGAGTGTGGTCATGTGGTATGGATGATAACCAGGGGTTGGGGCTTATGCCCTAGCCCTTTTCCCCCATATGAAACTTAAACAAATTTAAATAATATTTGCTCCATATGCATGTTAAGTCCCGAATAAGGGGTGCGTTGGTAGTGGGAAATATGTTAAGGTGTTGCTAGTGGGAGATATGTTAAGGCGTGTAGCTTATGGAGGTCATGGGGTCGATTCCCATGGACTCCATAATAAATTTTCTCATGTATAACTATTACTAGACAATTAGGGGTTTCCACGTGGTAACCTCTTATTGGCTATCCAATGCCATGTGTCAACAAATAATTGGACCATCGAGTTTGCCACATGGCAGCCTCTTGTTGGCTATCCAATGCCACATGTCAACAAATAATTGGACCACATGTTGCTAATTGGATTCCAACCAATATGCAATGTCACCTGCCACACTGTCATTGTACAACCTATAAGGTCGTGTCACATGTCACCCTTGTAGTGGTGACACGTGTCACCTTTGACCTTTTACTGTTTTCCCTTTTTTACCAAAATTTTGACCAGCCATAACTTTTGCATACAAGCTCCATCTAAGGCGTCATTTGTGCCATTGGAAAGATGGAAATGAGCTCTGCACATTAATGGTGTTTTATCAATCATTTGAGACAGTGAAATTTTGATATTTTGTGGATCTCTTGGGACCTCTGTGAGAATTATGGATCCTCCTAGACCTCTATGAGCATTCCTTAGATCCTCCTAGATCACAACTCCCCACTAAAGAAATTTTGGTCCTCCAAAAGTATGGATTATTCATAAATGAAGTGAGAATTATTTTTGCCTCACTTGTCCAGTATCATTCATCCTTCATGCTTGGATAATGACCACCTGACTCATCACAACCATAATGAAGACTGAAAAAATATTGATGACCAAGTTAACCATTCCCTTAAATTCAAAAAATCCACAATTCATTGTTGCAGTAGCTAACCATACTTTGTTGACTAGTAATAAACTGAAGAAAAAAAAACTGAATATACATATGCAAAAGAGAATGAACCATAAACACATTTTCCCTTCTTAACATGAACAATATCAACCAAAGGACCTATTCTTGTTTCAACCGTAGGCTGTAAATATGGATCCTGAATACTAGCATTAACTACCATGTGTCGTGTAGTGACAATTGTTGAATTCATCTTTATCTAATGAGATTTCACATTGAACTCAATGTCATTCTTGAAGATATGATACTTTTTCTATTCCCTATAGAAGATGGCCTTCCTTTCATACAAGTATGGACTTCCCAAAACCATTCTACAAATGTCAAGTGGAACCATGTCTAACTCTACCTCATTAATGAAACTGGATGCGATCGTGAACCATAACTTGCATTGCTTAGTTACATGTACCTGAGCATTATCACAAATCCATCCCAAAGGATATGGTCTCAGATGAAGCCTAGTTTCCAATCCCAACTTCTGAACAACTTTATCTGAGATAAGATTCACTTGTGATCCACTATCAACAAGTGAATCAATCTTGGTGTGTTTGAGACAACTCGTAAATAAAACATTAGACTTTGCAGAAGAAACATGTGAACCAACAATAGAAGATGTACCTTTGATGCGCATAGATGTAGTCGTAGTTTCATTTTCAAAATTTTATCCAATATTCAAGTTCATGCACTGTAGTTGTGGTCTTCTTCTTACTCTTCCCCTTTTCCTTCGACTGCTTCTCGAATTCATGTGCCTCTCCTGACTCATTCTCAAAAACATATTTTCCTCTATTGGCTTCAAGATAAGTCATTTCTATTGACACTTCATCAATATTAGTAAGAATGAACATTAACATAGTATGATGAAGATATGAATGCATACCACCAATATACTTTAGAAGAGTTTCAGGAGTAAATGGAATTCCCAAAGACAATGCCTTCCTCTTAAATTCATCTGTATAAGCTTGAACATTTTTCCCTTGTCCTTGCCTTAGATATTGCCAAGTAATAATTGTTGTTTTCATATAAGCTAATATATAAAAAAAAATTCTTAATGCAGCAATGAATTCAATCTAGGAAGAAATGATTTTACCATCTTGAATAATATCAGTGTGTGCCTTACTCTCCAACCATATTAACATTGTGTCGCTCGTGCAAAGAGTATCCAACTGTATCTTTGCAACACCATCCATAATCTTCTAGACCCTACAATATACCTCAATTTGTTTGATCCAATTATCCAACTTCTTTGCATTCAACTCTCCATCATAAGTAGGAAAATCAAACTTTACATCTATCTTTAACAAAGGAAAATCATGAGAATGAAAAGACTTTTTAGAACACTTTTTCCTCTTACAAGATGATGATGATGATGATGACGATGATGATGGCAAAGAAGGCTCTGAAGGTCCACCACCTTCACCTCCTCCTTCTTCTTTTACCGAAGATTCTCCTTCTCCAGTCTTTTGAACTTGTTGTTGCAAATCTTCTATTATTTCCTTCATCGATTGGAGTGTAGCCATAATTTCCTCAGGGCTCATGGGAAGATCACTTGCAAACACTTGTCAATAATGTGTTTTGATACCACATGATCTGAAAATATCAAACGAGTTCTATAAATAAATTGATCTAAAAATGTCATCAAACTCTAATACTAATTCATCCCAAGAATACTTACATGTCCATAGACATACACATATGACCATATTCGTGAATTTAAAGGACAAATTTGACCTATTTGCAACATGTCATGTGAATGTCTTATCCATAAACTCAAAATTCCTGTAAATTAACTCATATTACCAAAAAAAACTTGCTTTGAGTTCTTGGAAAAAATCCCGCAAGACTTATCTTTACAAGATTTCACAAAGATATAAATAATACATAAACAAAAACCCACTTGAATGAAATAATAAATAACCAATAATTTATATGCATAAAGCTTCCGCTTCAAACTTGTATAAATGAGATTTTTTCATATTCAAAACTCTATACAAAAAAAACTTCCAATATTACAAAAATTCTCTTTATAATTACATAAACGAAAAATAACCCTCTTGCATAAACGTGGGTTTTTTTCTATGTAGTAAGCCACTAATTTCTAACTCATACAAACGAGCTCTTTCTTATACATGAAATAAAGCTCTGTACAAAGAAAATGGCACAAGTCTTTGGCATGAGAATTTGTATCTTCATGAGCTTGTGATCCTCTCCCTAACTTATACAAATGAGATTTTTATACACATAAAGCTCTGTACAAAAGGAATAGCACAAGGATTTTTGACACAAAAACTTGTTGCAGTGTAGTGGTGAAGGTCCTCCTTTATATAGGAGAGGTTGGGGGATCGAATCCCAACCAAACTCCTTTTATTATCAAATTTTTGTTATAATATTGTTATATGGTTTCAACCATATATTAAATATGGTAAACATTTGTGAAACCCAAATAAAAAGGAGCTCATGGCATAGTTTGTTAAAACCCATATTAAATACATAACAAAAATGGTGCGTTGGCATATGTTTGTTATAACAAATATGCTATGGTGTAAAAGAAACTCCACATGCATATTCATTAGCTTATGTGAGTTGGAGTGTGGTCGTGTGGTGTGAATGATAACAAGGGGCTAGGGCTGCCCTAGCCCTTTTCCCCATATGAAACTTACACAACTTTAAATAATATTTTCTCCATATACATGTTAAGTCTTGAATAAGTGGTGCATTGGTAGTGGGAGCTATGTTAAGGTGTGGAGCTTATGGAGGTCATGGGGTTGGTTCCCATGGAATCCATAATAATTTTTCTCATGTATAACCATTATTGTCAAATGAGTGGTTGCCACATGGCAACCTCTTATTAGCTATCCAATGCCATGTGTCAACAAATAATTGGGCCACCTGTTGTTGACTGGATGCCAACCAATTTTCCATGTCACCTACAACACTACCACTGTACATCCTGTAAGGTCATTCCACGTGTCACCCTTGCAGTGGTGACACATGTCACCTTTGACCTTTGACCTTTTTTGCCCTTTTTGACCAAAATTTTGACCATCCATAACTTTTGCATACGAGCTCCATTTGAGGTGTATTTCATGCCATTGGGAAGCTAGAGACGAGATCTACACATTGATTTTGTTTTCTAGATCATTTGAGACAGTCAAATTTTGAACTTTTGTGGATCCCCTGGGACCTTTGTGAGCATTCTAGATCCTCCTGGACCTCAGTGATCATTCCTTAGATCCTCCTGGATCATTTAATTAATTGAATTGTAACCAACTACGGACTTATTGACCATGCTTCAGAGATTATAACTTCATAAGTCCATAACTCCTCAACTATGAGGAACCACGTGGCATACCACATATCACCAGAAATGGCATGATGAGTATTATCCATCTATGAGTATCTTAACTGCATTTAATCTATCCTTCATGTTCATGAAATAAATTTGGGTTCCATAACCACACCATGGGGATTCATGTAGACTTCATCAAATGCACTCATCACATTTTTTGACATCAACCACTCACCATCAATCTCGAGCATGCACATGATAACAAACCATTCAACAATATTGTCCACATATCAAGGGCTTATGGACTTCTTCAAGGGTTGACATCAATGACAACCAATTTTCCAAACCAATTGTCCAACAATTGAGACTGTAATAATCACTACAGATCAGCATAAGAAAAAATGAAAGGGTCCAAATGAAAAATGTGCTCAATCTCCAATAGTTTCATAGAAAAAATGCCTACCCAAATACAGTGTTCAAACAACAAAAAAGAAAAAGGTTTCAAGCAACAATTCAAGTGGAGGTGAAAAAAATTTGCATAGAAGAGAATTGATAGAAATGATCACACAACTAGGGTGCCCCACATTATTCGTCATACTCAATACAATAGACACAAAATGGCTATATTTTCATGTTGTAATGGGAACCTCCCCACCTTCAAATCCAATGCTACGTCAACAATGGTGGACATGTAATGTCATTCAATGACCCCACACTATTTCTCTAGATGCATAAAAGGTTTGAAATATTCCATCAAGAAATGCTACAAAAATAATTCCATACATGGGACTTTTGGTATCTAGGTATATCACATTATACTCATATCCTTATTCATTCTATAAAAAACATACAACTTAGACATCTCTATAACATTTTATTAATGGATTACATGCATGTATGAATGGAAACACCGAGGCCCAACACATATTCATGGTTTCTTATGGTTACAAGGTGCTCCAAACATGGAAAATTTGTATTGGGAAGACCCCATACAAATATTTCTTTCTTAGGATTTCTTTGAAAAATATGTAACATCTTGGAATCCCCAAAATGACCATACTACAAATGTACACATGCATTGATCCATTGAGAATGACCCTTGTTTAAAAAATACAACATAGCTCCTTACTTCACACCCATTCGAGGACTACACATAGATCCTTAATCGGGTACATCGACATACAAAATGCACAGAGATGACATGTCTCCATATGAAATCCTCCAAGATCCAATGTAGGTATAATTTCTCATGGACCTTACATATTGATTCTTTGCTCTTGCTTGATTCTTTAGGTAAAAAAAATATGAACCTACCAGGAATGATGATTGTCTAAACATCCATAACCCTGACATACTCACAGTATGGTGAGAAAATATGGATTGACAACATATCATCTCTTGTCATGTAGTTATGAAATATATTTCTAAATATGCGTCTAAAACAGAGGGAATGTCAGAGATCTATCATCATATGTTGACTAGAATCATATATACATTGAATCCAACAAACCATGCTTCATTTTCCTATAGTATGTTTCACACATAATCGATTCTCAACTGAGATATAGGTGCCCAAGAAACCTGCCATATCCTGCAGAATCTCTCCCTTGTCACATGTAGTCATCTTTTCATCACACTAATGTTTTTCTACCATATATTTCATCGATTCTCCCAAGATACATCTAATTTTTTATCTAGTTCTAACTTCATTAATGCCTATCTCAATTTCCCTCTTTGCCTTCATCCCCTCCCTCTCATTGAAACTGCAAAATATTTTTCATATAGTCACCATCGAAAAAATAACCCTTGGCGATGAAGGCACTCCATAGTAATTGTCCTTGTTTTTCCACGCTTTACAATCATTCCAACACCAAATTCCAAAACCTTTGAAGAATTATGTTGGAGTGAATTGCTACTGTAGAAAATGTAAATTTTCAACTGATATAGGCCTCTCAAGAGACATAATCATACAAAATTGGGAGAACATGAAAAGAACCTACCATGCATGGCATATAGATTGTTCCCCTAAAAATGTTAAAGAAAGAACACTAGATGAAGTTGAAGAAAATGATACACATATGCATCTCGACATGGAGATAAATAAGTGGCAATTATTATCAAGATTGATCCATGCTTCCAATATAGACTTCAACGAGCTTGACATTCTTGGAAATCATGACTTTGACACCAATTATTGTTGGAACAACCCAGAAATTCCAGAAGCAGTTCTCATTTATGAAACATGGTTCATTGAAACCAATCTGCCTTGTATGGATGTGCTACCAACATATCAATATCTGGGCTAATACATTGTCACACAAACAATATCATGAATTCCATATAGTATTACAACATTCACAAGAAAAGGAAAAAACAACACCCCTAACGATGTTCAACCAAGGAATCGTTGGCACTAGAAAATCTTACTTTCAATAAATTGCATTAATCTTCATTGAATGCACACTCTCCCTATGGACATAGTCCAATACTACTTTTTTCTCCCATTGGAGTTGCAACTTTCAACATACAAGCAACCATTATACATTCAACACTTAAGATTTCAATAAAAAAATTCCAACCTTTACAAACAAAAACATTGGTAGAGTTCTAGGAAGTTATTAAACATATATGTTATGTTCTCATTGATGAGATGAGCTTCATAGGGCCTACACTGTTTTTTCAAATTGAAAGTCGTCTATGTGAAGCATTTCTAGAAACCAACAATTTTTCATTCGGTCATTGCCCTATAATTCTTGTTAGTGATCTAGGACAACCCTCGTATGTTATGGACAAGCCTTTGTATATAGGTGCAACACCAGGAAGGCCTTTGTGTAACCCCTTCACCATTGTCGTAACCTTGCAAACAAGCTTCCTCCAACAAAGCTAGGATGTACAACAAATCCAATTTTATCACGTATTGACAAACATCATAGATGTAACTCCCTTACAAGAAGATTGGGATATCCTTCAATCCCGAACAAATACATCATTGTCTACAACACAATGCAAAGCCTTCGATGTGGCCATACACATATTTGCAACGAATACTTTGGTCTACCAACATAATAAACAAATGGTACAATCATTGAACATGTCAATTGCGTGATACATCGCAGAACGTCTTGGCTCTTCGGTCTCTAAGGAAGATTATGACCACCAATTAGAACAACAAATCTTGTTATGCATTGGCCAACGAGTTATGTTGACCTACAATTTATGGATCCAAGCAAGACTCATTAATGGAGCACTCAAATTTCCTACACATAAGGAGTCATCCCTCCAATCTTTCTAGCATATGTCGTTGTGGAGTTTGATACATATATCAATCCACCATGGGACAATATCAACCCAAAAATAACACCAATCTCACCCATAAAACGTGGCAACAAGAAACAAATACCACTCAAAATGGCATGGGCCTTGACTATGCAAAAATCACAAGGCTTAACACTCTTCAAGGAAACCATAGACATTGAAAAGGTTGAACGGCAAGGCTTAACCTTCACAACAATATCACTAGTCAAATCATTAGCAGGTTTGTGCATCTCACCCTTCCTCACTTGTGAGTGTTATGCAAAAATGCAATATAGCTCATTTGTTGCACTGAGAAAAAAAGAAGAAGCATGCTTAGATGCTTTGTCAGTATAACCCATTTATACTCTTCTCAAACCATTGAATCTACTCCATAAGTATGTGATATGTGCTACATTTATTTTTCTTCATATATCATGGATTCCTCTATAGTGCACTTGTTCCACTGAGAAAGCAAGTAGAAGCATGCTTATATGCTTTATCGATATAACCCATTTTTACTCTTCTCAAATGAATGAATGTATTGTATAACTATGTTATATGTACTACATCTCTTTGTCCTTTATATGTCATGGATTATTCTTGTTTCTTAATATATTTACAACATTTTTGATACACTTCTTTACTGCTTCCATAACACTAGTTGAATCGCACATCATTTTTTTTAACTTAATAAACTTCTTTTATATTAATCAAAGACAAATAACACATAAAATAAAATTAAGATTATAATTGCAATTTTCCCACATTTTTTTAATGCTGATCTGTTTACTTCTCTCTTACACATATACTCACATAAACTTTAATGGTTTATTTCTGCTTAGCATCAAACACATTTAATATAAAAACCAACCTTAATATAAAAACCTCTTTCACACGCTTAGGGGTATGATAGTAATATAATAAAATGATATTAAGTGTTCCATTTTGTCAACATGGATGAGGTTACGAGTCCGTGAAGTTATGCACTCCTTAGATTAAAAGGCATGCATATTCAAACCCGTCCATCACTGATTCTGTATTTTTAAATTTTTAAAACTATAAGCATTCTAAGTCAATGTTTATCCACTCTTAACGGACAACATTGACCATATAATTTCTAGAGTTGTGTCTACATTGGTTGGTTAAACGTTCTACTTCTTGGTTTTATGTTTATCCATTCTTAGAGTTGTGTTTATATTGGTTGGCTAAATGATCTATTTGTGGGGTTATTACGTTGAAAGGCATACACTTATTGGTAATGGGCACAATTAATCACCTTTTAATTTAAAATTCTAATCTAATGGCTATAATTGAAGATGCTGGCATATTTTTAGTCGTCCTCCCAAATCAATGAATATGATTACTCTTCATAACTTCCTTATATTTTTTAATGCATCCGTTAACTTGTTTACTTTTTCACATTTACCTAATCATATTAAAAAATTATTGTAGCACTATATGATAGCCACTTTTAAATGTTTAACCTTTGAGATTACCACGGCTAATTTCATTTTTTGGTTTTTCGTTAGCTGTCGATGCGTTTCATTTTCTGGAAAATGGCGGCCACTGTCCGCATGTTTCATTTTAAATACACTAATTAATCAGTGGTTGTTGCTTCTTGTAAATATTTCAGTGCCGGATGGCGGGCACTGTATCAATTAGGTTTTTTTTATAATTAAATTGAAGATTTTTACTGAAATAGGAATTTTATACCAGCACATATCTTTGGGGAGTTAGAGGCTGTGCTAGTGTTTATTCACTTTTAACGGTTGATAACATTGATCATATAATTTCTAGAGTTGTGTCTACATTTATCCATTCTTAAAATAGGTTGGTTAAACGTTCTATTTTTGGGGTTTTTATGAGTGAATGAAACAATTTAATTAGTGAAAATGCTTCAATATTATGTAAACTTTTAATTTAATTGTTATTTAACTATTTGATTGATAAAGTTTGAAATATACATACTCTATTCTCTTTGGATTTGAACTTATAATCTATTAAGAGGAAACATATGTCCATAACCATTAAACTCATTTTCTTTTCTCTCTATTTTAATAAGGATTCATATGTTATCTTCATCAAAATTTCTTTCAGTTTTATCTTTCCACTTCCTCTTACTTACATCAATCAAATTCAAAAAACTTGCTGGAAGAATTACACGATAAAAGAGCTGCGTCCACGGTTTCCTTGGTTCAACGCAGGGTATTGGTTCAATCCTATCGATTGTTGTGAACCCAAAAATTCAAGCATGGCATCCTCTGATGAATTCGATCTCCCAGTCATCGACCTTGCTGCCCTTCAGTGGAAATCAAAAGCAGAAAGCGATGATGGGAAGCGAGGAGCTTAAAAAACTGAGGGACGCTTGCCAAGAATTCGGCTTTTTCCATGTGATCAACCATGGAATCAACCCAACTGTTATTCGAACAGTGGATTTCATTGCTCGAGATATTTTTGCACTGCCCACTGATATCAAAGAAAGAGCCATTTTACCAACTTTCTTTACTGGTTATATCCCACAGGAAATAGGTCCTATGGGAAAAGAATCAGTTCCTGAGAGCATGCTTTTCCACAATGACCATATAGTCGATCAGGTCTCTTCCAAGCTGTGGCCCCAAGGAAACCAGAAATTTTGGTATGCTATTGCTATGCTGATTTTTATCTTAAAAAGAATTATGCAATTTTGATCAAAATGCCGATAACACAATATTAACATAGATCCATTTAACTCATAGGAGAATTGCATCATTATGTTCTAGTTCATCAATATTGCGTTTTGCATGATGTGATTTCAATCATTAACTTCCTAGCTATTATAAAGACATCCGTTTATGTGTTTATTTTTTTACATTTACCTAATCATATTTAAAAATTACTTTGATAGCTAACTGATTGCCACTTAAATGATTAACATAAATTAAAATATTAACACCAGATAAATGAAAATGAAGTGCAACCGTTTATTTCTTAATCAACAATAAAATTTAATATATTCTTTTAAGAATTCATTTCATCTTATGAACCTTCAGCAGCTATTTAACTGATGTGCTAGTTACTTGTGATTTGTGATTTTTTTTCATATTGTCATAATTAAGAAACAGGCTGTAGAGCATCTGGCTCTTCTGGGTGCAAATATTTTGTTATTAGTTCTTTCTTTCTGATAGTTTTATGTGATGAAGCGAGCGTATCCGCGAATACAAAGGCGAGATGAGGGAGCTGTCGCTTGGGATTCTAAAACTCATTCTTTACAGTTTGGGTGCGGACGTGTCTAAACAATACGGATCAGCCCCCTTTGATAATTGCGAATTTCAGATCCGCATGAATTTCTATCATAATGACAAAAACCTGGAAGCAGCAGCTGACGATGATCAGATTTTCTACAAAGCTCATACAGACATCGGCTGCCTTACTATTCTCTACCAAGATGATGTGGGCGGTCTTCAGATCCGAACAAAGCAAGGACAGTGGGTTAATACTAAGCCCTTGCACGGATCCATTGCTGTTAATATCGGCGACTGTCTACAGATGAAACACTATAACAGATCTTTCCTTCGCAATTAGAATTATGTTGTAGAACTAAAAGAGATAATTAACCAGGAGCGGATGATGCTTGTAAATGGCAGATGTGGAGTAATTGCAGATACCGCAGCGCAGAGCACCGCGTCGTGTATGGAGGATCTAAAACGCGGAGGCTGTCGATTGCGTTCTTTATGTTTGTGTCAGACGAAATTCGTGCTCCTCAAGAGCTGATCGATGACAAGCACCCCCGACAGTACAGAGCATTTACGCTCAAAGAGCTCAGGACCTACGTCAAGAACGCTGGTCCAAGTTTGGGCGGAGTTCGTGCTTATTTTCGAATACAGTGGATATTCAATGTTCAGAAAACACAGAAAATATATAGACTTTATATGTTAAATAGCTGCGTTGAGGAAGTGTAATATATCAATTTGAAAAAATATCTCATACACCAATTTTTGATGTATTGTAAAAAAAAAAGTATGATATATCAAAATTTGATATTTAACATTAAATTTAAAAATAAATTATTATTATTATTATTATTATTATTATTATTATTAATAAATGATATTTCATTCATTATTATATCAATTTATATTAAATCTTTAATCTTATATTGTTGGTTTGTTATCCTAAACCCTATGATCTTAATGAAAAAATTCTTTTAATATACTTGTAATAGAGTTTTCTGACATGGAGATTTTCCTCCTTATTTATGTGATTGGTAGATTTTTTAATTTTCTTTTCTGTAATGTTAGCTTACTTTTTTTATACCTTATAAAAGGGTATCTAACATATTCTAAGGTAGGATATTCCCCTTCGAATTGGGAGATATTTTAATCTTTTCTTTGGACTGTTTGCTTATTTAATTTAAAATTCACTTTGCTTAGATGTGCACTCTAGCATATAGGGATGGAATCGGTATATTTTTAAGGTTTTTTCAAATTTATTATAAGTGACAGCCACTTTATATAGTGACTGGGCATGGTCATGGACTTTAATTAAATTTGATTGGTCATGGTCATTGATTTTAATTAAATTTTTAAAATTTTGATAATGTTTCACATATATAAATTATATATTAAATTAAATTATATAGGGATTGGGTATGTTATTGATTTTTTCTAAATTTTTAAAATTTTGATAATATTTCATATAAATTGTATATTAAATTGAATTTAAAAAAAAAAAATTGTGAAAATTACATATTAAATAAACTTTTGAAAAACAAAAAAAAATAATTGTGAAATTTTCATTTAAATTGATTGTTTTTAATTTTTTTTATTGATGAAATTTTTATTGATTATTTTTATTTTTATTTTTTATTTTTTATTTTTTATTGATGAAAAATTTTGTAGACTTGATTATTGAAGGACATTTCTTCTATGCAATTTTTAATAGCTTGGCTAAAAGTTCTATTTTTGGGGTTTTTTGGCTAAAATTGTTATTTTCTGTTGTATTTCTGAATGCATAAATGGATTCAGCCTGATGAAAAACTAGAAGCACTGGGATTATACAAACTTAGTCACTCAAATCTGCAGATCCAACCATTCATCACTAAATTTCGAGCAAAATCAAACAAAATAAATTATTTTATTGATAAAAAAATTTGTTGACCTAATTATTAAAGAACATTTCGTCGATGCAATGAAACATGTCAAACATGTTAAAATAAATTCAAAATTAACTTTTTGTATGTGTTCATGACACGAATATGCGTGATTATAGAAGCGCATTTCTTCTCAGCAATGAAACACCTCAGTTTCTTCAGTAAGTCACTAAAGACTAACTTGTGCAGATCTTGAGCTCGTATCAAGATCCCAATGGGATTCAAAGTCAACCCATCTCACTTCAGACTTCTTTTATTGTAGTTAGGTATCTCGAAACTTACTTGATTGTAAAAAATAGTAAATATGTTAATTACCTAATATCAAAAATATTTTTCATAAACTCTTTATTTTATATATTTCAATATATAAGTATTTAATTATTATTTTTTAAGTTGATTGTTTATTTAAATTAGTTTAATGATAAATCAAAATTTAACATTTTATGTGTGTTTATGATAACATGAATAATATTAAATAAAAATAAATTAATTAAAACTCCAAATTAAAATAATATATAACATTTTAATAAATTCAAAATTAATGTTTTGTGCTTAGTTATAATATAAGTGATATTAAATAAAAGAAAATAAGCCATTAATTATGATGTATTCTTTATATTTTCTATATATATTAATAGAAAGAGGAAGAGGGTTTACTTTTAAAAAATAATAATAAATAAAATAAATTTCAAATTAAAATAATATATAATATTTTAATAAATTCAAAATTAAAATTTAATAAAATTATGTTTAATGGTTAAAAACATGTGTTTTCTCCTAAGAAGTTACATGTTCAAATCCTCAAGGATAGGGTATGTGGTCTCATACACCAATTTGGTGTGTGGCTTGGTCGTGATCTTAAAATTAAAATTTTTATTTATGTCATAGTTTAATAACCTATGAATGGTTTTGGTTATGCTCAACTTGGCAATATAAGATATTGAATTGGGCATTGAAGTAGTCTTTATTTTGGACGTTGTTTTTTTATTTTAAGGTATCACTATTTTTCTATTTATACCATGAATGACATTGGGGCGACTTTGGATATGCCCCGCTAGAAATATACAATAGTGAATTGGGTATTGAAGTCTTTATTTTCCGAGACTTTCCTGATTTTAAGATACAACGATTTTCTTGATTTTATGGCGTACTTGTTGAGGTCAAATTGACAAGGACTATGTAATAATGATCTGGAGATTTATTTACAACAAATTTCAAGGTCATCTTCAATTATTCTACAACCAAAAGAAAGAGGCCCTTGGGGACACATTTTTTGTCTGCATTGGTTGTCTAAATGGCTCAATATACCAATATGAATTGGGTCAAAGACACAAATGAAGCCACACTTACATTTCAATTCAAATTTAAACAACACATATGACATATTGTTTCATCATGACAACCCTCTTGCTAGACATTTTGAACCACTCTTGCGCAAAAGACATATTGGCAACACCAATAGTCGGAACAATCGAGGTTATGAGATATGAAAACATAGAACAACAATGGGCAAAGGTAGAGAAAAATATGATATCAAATGGATTTAAACGAGTGCATGAATTCAACAGTGCTTATGGTGAAAGTTCATTTGAAACAATTTGTCATTTAACACGGGATATATATGATGTTCCTTTCTTGTGACACATAATGGAACAAACTTTTTTAAATTCAATGATGCATAATGATTCTTATGCAATTATATGCATAGAAAAATATATCAAAATTGATATGCAGAAAGATGTGTCTAGAGTAGCAAATTGGCAAGCATATATTGTGCATTTGGCATTGCCATATGAAAAAGGCAACATAGAAAGTGATTTTTTTGTTTATGACTGGATGACCTCTATTTGGGACATAGAAATACTCATATAGTCTATTGAGACAACTAGTTTTCTAATTATATTTCATACAGACAAAAATCTAGCAAAAATATTTAATGTTATTCAATTTCGAACAAACATAGGGCATTTTCAATTTGAGTCATTGCAACAAATAAAAAAGACAAATATTGACATCAATCCAATATTGTCTCCTAAAGAGATAGAGAGAACGAAAGTACATCTCTTCAATCTCTAAAAAAATTAATTAGGGGAAATATTGTGCCACAACAAGAAACAATGGCATATGATCTAGAAATAGCTAGAATTGGAAAACAAAAATTAAAGTCAATTTATTTTATCAATCAAGAATTTGAATCATTTGAACAAGAGAAGAACAATAAAAAAATAAAAAGAGGGTGCTTATCATGCAAGCAAGGAAAAACAAGAAAACATAGTTTTGACACTAGTTGAGAAATCAATTGGGTGAGTGCACGAAGTTGGTGGACAAAAAAGTGGTGACAGGGTCAATAAGAACGTACTCTCGCAGGAACGCATGCATGTTACTAGGAATGTGTACACGTTCATGATGCTATAGGTTTGGCAAAGCCCAAACCTCCACTCAGCGTGCACACAGGCTCATTGGCAGGTACACGTGCACATTCATAAGAACGCATGCATTTTCTTAAGAACATGTGTGTGTTCTTAAGAATGCATGCATGTTCCTAAGAATGTGTGTGTTCCTCTATCATGCCCTTTTTTAATGAACCGCAGGTGCGATTTGTGCACATTTCCACACATCACGCCTCATGTTTTTAGATTCATTGAGCAAATAAAGAGGAGGAACAAAGACAATATCTTTCCACCATGTCATAGTCAAGCCAAGTATGCTCGATTTCTCTTCATTTCCTCCCACTCTAGTAATTTTTACTTTTATTCAATTAATTTAATATATTCTAAAAGAATCTAAATTATAGAAATTTGTAATCTTCTAGAGAAATATCATCTAGAAATTTAGATAGAGTCACCTCTTACATTGTCTAACATTTCCCCTTTAAAAATAACCATAGAGAATTTACAAGAAATATGATTATTTTATGTTGTTTTTTTTAATTTCTTAAAAAATATATTGATGTTTTTTGTAATTTTTGTTTTAATTAAAAAACCAAACCTAATTTATATTCCATGCCTTATTAAATTGCAATGTAGATATTATAAAATGGAACCCAGAGACAATGTAATCCGCCCACAAGCAGACGAAGGAGAGGAAAATCGCAACCCACCACAACCACCCAACATAAACACACAAATTGACGAGGGGTTGGCCACATTGAGAACACTTGTAAATGAATTAAGGGGCAAAAGAAAACCTAGAAAAGAGTCCTTGGCCACTTCATTGGATGTCATTGTGAGGTTCATTTCAAGTGCCCAAGGGTGATTAACTTCTATTTCTGAATATAGGGCTAGAATGTTCAAGTTTTACAATAGTGGGACTGGATAGAAACCAAGTTACAGACTTGGGTATTTCAAAACAATCTCTGATGTTTATTTTTATTGATCATCGAACTAGACAACAACCACTTGTCAACAAGAAACTTATTTGTATGGACTAGTGTATCCACCTACAGCTTAATGATAATTGGATGGATAGGTGGTTCATGGTATTTGATAAACCTCCCTGCAATAACAGGAAGGTACCTTTATATTTTTTTAAAAATTATGGACATAATTTATTTTGGGTCATCATGTGAACTACTTCGACATTGGTGACTTCCAGGGGGTGGTTCGAGGGTCCACACAGGACCAAGAGCATGCTAGGAATAATCCCATGTTAGGTCCTCATCCCCCTAGGTGAAGAACTAACCCCCTATCCAACATCCTCCCATTGTAGAGGGATCACAACATGTACAAGTAGTTCTATCATCCTTGACTCGGAGTCTAGTGTAACATGGTAGTTTTGTTGCACTATCTCAGTAAGAGGTGCATGTTAGTGACATTGACACAGGGGTCGGACCTTCAACCACTAGATCAAAGTGCAACAAGGAGAGGGCACATGGACAAAGAAGTCATTCATGTGAGCCTCACAGATGCTCGAGTTGTGGTCAAACTTGTTATGGGCCTATGGAGGCTAGTGGACACCAAAGCTTCATGGAGGAGATTAGTATCTTAACCATATCTATGTTCTTCATTGTTATATATTTATATAGTATTCTATGTATTTATTTCGATATTTTATTGTACGATGTTTTGCATTTTCTACACCCGTATAGCAGACCCTCTGTGTCGATAAATACATCAGTGTATGTCTCCACCATTGATGCAGCAATATAGGAAACATGCTCATTCGGTGTACCGCATACACAAGTATGTGTCCCATTTGATAAATTCATCATAGTGATTTCTTTATTTTCTGGCATCCTCAAATTTATAATGTTCTTATGTTTCTACAGGTTACAGGACCAGGCAGTGTCGAGCAATATCCACCTGGGATGGAAAAGTCACCTGCTTCGCAAGTATCACGTGTTGAGTTAAATATTGTTTAAATCTAAAATTTGTTGTATTTATGTTTTTGAATTACATTAATATTTGTTACTAATAACAATATTATTAATATGTATGCAATATATTGATATTTTGGCCAGTTATTGTGGTAGTCCAGTCCTTTGGCAGCCGACCACAGATTTTGGGTCACCTATTTCTAGGCCAAGACATATCCTATCACTTGTACATATGGTGGGGGTTCATAGTCGTCCACACCCACCATATTTCTTATTCCATGCATCCTCGGTGGATGCACCCACAAGCCACCCATCTGCACCACCTCTTCCATCACATCCATCCACAGTGTATGCACTTGTATGGCACCCACGCCCACCACCATTTCCATCTGTTCCATCCTTGAAGAATGCCATAGTAGATGTTGCCTCAGAGCAGGTTGTAAAACCGAGTGCTCCACCTCCTAGTGACTCTCCATCGATGCTAGAGATATTCACGGTGATATAATGTGTTGATGATCATTTTTTATGTATCATGAATGGAATTGATTTTATGCATATTTGTTTTAACTTCATGATTTGATCCTTGTAACTGATGCAGGGTGGCATCACTGAGATATTAGGATCGCGAAGGAGGGTAAAACCCTCATGATTATCAGTACCATATGTGGTGAGGTGTCGTATGTTGAATTACAAAGTATCATTTTGTAAGCCTTTTAATTCATTGTGGAAAAAAAATTATAACAATGTTTTATCTTTGTGCAGTCTCTAGAGAGATGAACCATGCCCAGGTGAAAAAACACTCAA
>ML783103.1:0-13741 GCA_009831015.1 Picea engelmannii
AATAATTTGTCACTCTAAGCTAGGGAATCACTCTTCCTTCTAGGAGGCATCTTCTTGTTTTGTTGTCTATAAAACAAGTATTATCCTCCTCTCTAATGGATCCCAATGTTCCTCAACACATCACAATAGTGAGGCCAACTCTAAAGAGTTAAAGAGAAAATTGTTGGTAGTTAAGTGAGACATATATTGTCAATGATTTTGGTTATACTTGCTTAATTGGAAAGGGCATGCACCATCAAAGAAGACACTAATATAATTCAAAATACATCATAGACCATGTGAGTGGAGGTAGATTGGGATGTTATGCAAAGGACGTGTCTCCACACTCCACATCTTAGAGTGATGTGGAGGTGCAGAGTATGATGATAGACACAGGGACATGCAATTGCAAGGAATGTAGAGGCATAGAGATTATGAAGCAAGAGTGTGTGTGGGTTAGGTGCATGATAATGTATAGGTAGGGACCTTCCCTTGGTGCTTGACTTGTTGCATGGATGTAACAATGTAGTGTGTGGAGAAGGGGGGAAAACACATTTAATGCAATGTGGAACACCTTGCTCTACATGGGAGACAAATGTGGAGGTTTCTTCAAGTGAAAACCTTTGCATGCTTTTTACTTAGCAAAACTTTCACTTTTCCATGACACCAATTTCTTAAATTTTTTTCGAGGATTTTTGTTTATCATTAAGACACCCAAGGGCATCTTTGTGAGGAAACAAAGGATTTATATTGTTGTTTTAGGGAAAGGGACATTGTTAATGTGTCAAGGAATGTAAAGTGAGTCAAACACATCAACAAGGTCATAAGATGATGCCCAACGAAGTTGAAATCTGGTTTAGGCAAGTGATGTTAATAACATAATACCAAAGGAAAAAATTCAATCGTAAGTTCTCCAAAATAAGTGTGAATGAAGAGCAAGCACACAAGATAAATAGGTTAAAAATCCAAAATAAATATTGGAGATAAGTTTGAATATCAATAATCAATGCCTACAAGAATTTAACTATATAAATATCCTCATTACCAAGGAAGTTTACAAGCAAGCAAAAAAAACACATTGCCACTCACATTTTTAGGGAAGTAGGGCTTATGATGGAAGATATTCTTGGACTCAAAAGATGCATAGTTATGTGACATGATATTATTAAAGACCCACAATTATGAAAAATTGGCAAAGGTGGTAATGCATGTAATCAATGAAAAATAAACTACGAGACATTAGACCATCAAATATTGATACCAATAAAGATTTGTGATAAATGGGTAAATGATCAAGAATGACACAAATTTAATGCCAATTTACAAAGATCCTATAGGTGGGTTTTATCTAATGCTTCAAGGATGTGGCATCACCACAAGGGAGGGAATTCTTATGACACTCTAGCTAATATAAAGTGTCACCTGTATAAGTAAATAGTAAGTTGTCAAGTTTGTCCCAAGATACATAAACGATGTCTAACAATTAACATATATAAGATATTATAATTAGTTTTTCAAAGGCAATAATTATATGCTCATTTTACATTATTATCTTTGGGGTTATTCAAAGTATTTTTCATATATCTTAAGAGTTATGATGCAACTTATCATTTTGGGGGGGGAGTCATGTTCCCCATCCACATTTGGAATGTTTAGTATTTAAATGTTGTTTTGGGTAATTTGTATCATAACAAAAACCACAATGAAAAAGAAAGAGAATCCACATCCAAGACCAAAGGCTTCACAATATGACATTTATTTTCCTTGCAAAATATTTTTATTTAACTCAAATCACTTAAAAGGATTTCACAATTTGCTTGAAATGCAAGAGTTAATTCCTAATTGTTGATGTGAGGAATGGAAAGTCCTCACTCAAGCATTTTTTAATCTTACTAGGATAAGGTAAGATAGGTGGGAATGTTACTCTGGGTTTATAGCTTTGCAAAAATATCAATCATCCCTCAAGAAATATGTTCTTGAACTTGATGTTATTTTAAGGATATGTGTTTCAGCTAAAAAAATGTAAATTTTTTATATGTAAATGATTACAAGAATTTAAAATGAATGAAATAAAGAAATAAATGCAATATGAAAAACAAAAATACACAAGTCTCAATTGAGAATGACTAGATTTTATTGACAAAAACTTTTCTGAATTATAGCAAGAATGCCTATTTTCAAACCCCTCTGAGGGTGAGGACCAAGATTAGACTTAGAAATCTAAGATGGAATTGAACATCATACATAGACAAATGGTTTCTAAAAGAAAATTACCAAGATTGTATACACTGGATCAACCAAGTCACAAGCCCACCAAGTCTCGACTCTGTAAAATAATCTTAATCAGACCTGAAACTTAATTCAGAAATTCTAATAAAACTACACAGACTGTCAAGAGAAACAAATGACCTTCTGAAGCATGTCAAATATCAATGCTTCCTAGTCCTTTCTTTTTTTCCACCTTTAGAAAGATCTTGCTATCAACAAAAGGACTTATCCTTTTAAGAAACTCAAAAATTAAAGGATGAAATTCAGAAATCTCAATATGAAACTAGAGAAAACCTTATCAGAAGTGTTTCTATCTAATTCCTCGTGTCTTCTTTGTCCTTTGGTTCTTCCTTTTATTCACTAAAAGGTAGTTCCTCAAGTAATTGAACTACTTTAAGTTACTAAAATTAAACAACTTTAATTAAAAAATAGGACAAATAACTTATGATAACGATAATTAATAAATAAATAATAACTACATAGGTGGGGTCCCCCTCTATTTATCCATCTCTTTATTTCAAAAACATAAATAGTTTTTCCTTATCGCTCCATCATATATTCAATCAAATATAAAATATATCAGCATCATATAGCATACCAAAACATGCATCTCAAACACCATGGCATAAAACACTTGTGTCTCCCATAAAATAACATGATATTTAAAAAGTTTCAAAAATAAATATCATGGTTCTGACATCTATCCTCAAAAAGTGTCATAGTCAAACTTTGTCTAGACATAATTAAAATAATTCAGGAAACTTCTTCCTAAAAAACTCATCTCTTTCTTTAGTAAAGTTCTCATATTGGGACTTCTTCTCTTCCAACCGAGAAATTTTAGGATGCACCTCATGTAAACTTATCTTCCCATTGTTTGTTGATTTTATCTTTGAATGAGCAGAGGAAGAGGATTTGGCCATGCTGGTTGAAGTAACAGGTTGCTTGCCTTTGTCAATCTGAGAACAATGTGGTGTGGTTTTATGATCCTTTGGACGAGGAGAAGGAGGCATAGACTCATGTGAAGCAACTTTATGAACAGGTAATGTTGATTGAACTGGAGGTAAGGGAAAAGATGCACTAGCAATAACAATATGAACTAGTGGAGGAGGGCGAGGCATAGGCCATTGATTGGCACTAAAAGAAATATTGCTAGGTAAATTGCCCAATCCACCAATATAGGTTGTAAAGGAGACTCACGAATGTTCACAATAGAAAGGTAAGGATGTAAGATAGCATTTGGGGCTACTTTGGGTTGTGGCAAGGCTTGTTGACCACCAAGATTCATGTGCCATGTTTGGACCAACTACTGGAACTTATCATAGTCAGCATCAAAATGAATAGAGAACCTTAGTATTTTATGTCCACCAAGCTGCCAAAAGGTGTTAGGCCCTCGGTCTCTTCTTCCCCTATTTTCTCCTCTACTGGTACCCCTACTGAAGAAGTTCATCTATATCATGAAGACTAGATTAGTATATACAACTCACAACAAGTAAATCATCGAATATTGTCTTGCATAAAATATAATTTAATGATGGCTCTAAGTTTATAGGTAATCAATCATGTAAAGGAGTATGAGGGAAAAAAGGAAACTAAGGAAGAATCAATCAATCTCTTTTTGCTATCATATATTATTCCACATTGTGCATCGCCATCTTCTCAATCAATATTTATTATCTACTTTTGAACATGGGGCATATAATGAAATTGGGAGTGATGGGAGGACTTGTAACTTATGTAAAATGAAAATAGATAACATGAATGCACGATACATGTTCATAATCCATTAAATCTTATTTAATTTTGATATGTAATCATTATGTCCACTATCTTTAAACATATGACCAGTACCAATCAACATTGAGATTAAGTGATGCGTGACTTTGGGACTTTAGGAATAATTCCTGAAAATTGATATAGTGAGGCGAATTGGTTCTGTATGTATTAAAAAAAAAAAAGGCATTTCTCCCAAACCACATCACTTCACATATGTTCAACCCTTTGTAGTCTACAAAGTATCCTGCTTTTATAAATAACCAGCATATCAAACCATTTCTGTATCTTTACCACTTAAAGGAATGTCGAGTATGTAGTGGAATTTTGATGAGAAAATATGTAACCTTTTCCAAAACATAGCCTACACTCAAACTCATCACCAAACATGCATTCGAAACCATGTATCAATACATTAGACTTCTCAACAAAAATTGTTGAGTGTGAAATGAAACCACAAAGAGTAGTATATATAGCCAAATCGTTTATCACATAATATTTAATCATACATGTGAGCAGTGATTTTTTCGACTCAACTCTGAATTAAACCATTTTCCATTCAAAATCCAAATCAAGCTAGCGAATAATATAGTTATGTTCACAAACAGGTTCAATTATCAAACCAAACTTGAATTTTGTGCATAACCCTTTGAAATCCATTATTGAAACTTGACTTTGAAATCATGTATGAAGGAAAAACGTATTGAACTCATCATCGAACAATCTTTTTTTTTTAAATCAGGGCTCAAAAACAGCTCAACAAATATACAGAGTCTCTCATATGGCTTGAATTTATAACTATGAAACAGATTTTTGAGCCAACAAACCATAATTAAACTATCAATCTTAGATTTAAATAGTACGACTATGTATGAAAAATGCAATCTCTCTTAAAACCAGTTTGTTGTTGCAAGAGTGCGGGTTCAAATCCAGCAAACAAGAGGTTTGAACATGCCTCAAAACCAACCTTATATCACCATCAGTTCAAAACTCGACAAAAAAATCATTCATTACAAGGCTATAAAGTCGAGGTTTCAAATCTGAATTCTGGCTTGACAAGAAAAACCGGATGCAACCTCAAACTCAGAGTTGACAAGACTATAAGCAAACAAAAATGTGAATGATAATGCAAAATATTTCAACAAATCTTTGACTAGTAAAGCCTCAGGTTTTATATATGTACATGGGTTTTAACCCTGGGACAAAGTAAATATATACAATGAACCCAACTCGGTTAAGGACATAATTTCTTCAATTACTCATCTCCAGTCAACAAACCAGCTAAGAAAAACGTGAGGTATTCGACCATGATTTTGGACAACAAAAATAACACCAAGACAGTTTGAACCCAGGTCGTCTTTCATATAAACTTAACTCGGCTATTTCCAAAATAAACCAAACTGATAAATTACAGCGAAAAAGATGGAAATGAGTGTATGAGTGTAAAATCTACTGACTACGGAGCTTTTGTTTCAAAAAATCCTTTAAAACCCTTTTATTAAATAGGATGAGAGAGCCGGGAAGGAAAAACACAGTCAAAACCAATCCACACAGAACCACCATAAATTATAACCGTAAAGAAAAAAATATATTTGATGAATAGAGTTGGTGATTACATACCTGTAACCAAGTGCTTTAAATACTTGCCAAAACATGTGCAGACAGATATCAAAACCACCAGGGTTGAGCTCCCTTACCAGACTCGAACTGCACCACTTTCCAGCAATAGTGAAAAATGAAATGACTAACTCCAAAACCAAGGTTGGTATACGTGGGACATGGGTGTTAATGCCCACATCCTTGCAAATTAATTGCATGGGAAACCATCACATTAAGCCCAAAATCAACCCTTGCCACATCATATTTTCACTTTCAAATGAGTGTTATGGAAACTAACCATAAACAAGATGGAATGCCAAATATGCTGGAGACCTAGAGACATATCCATGTATATTAATGCATAGCACAAATTTTCATATCATCATAACCACCAAATGACAGTCCATACCAACAGCTAGGCTTTCAATAATGCCATGTATACCAAAAGATATAACCCATACCCAAACATATGTCAAATGAAGCATGTTTTAATAAATTGATTCGAGCATCCAATGTATGTATATAACATATTAAGCAAGGCTTTGAATGATAACCCCAAACTTAATGTCATATCAACAACCCCCAAGACCTATGTATATATACGATATGTTATATGAAGTTGGAACCTTCAACTTTGACCATATATGATTGCATATATCATCGCATTCGAAGTGTTTGTGGCCATGTATATATATACTCAATTTTAAACCATTATAACTTGATGTTATATGACTTAAGTGCCTCAAAACATGATATATCATAATACAATGAGATATCTTTTGTATAGATGTATGCAACACAACAAACATTTTTCATGTTAAACTTTATGCACATGGTTTCGACTTTTATATGCAACCAAGAGATAGAGTAGGCCTTTGATCTTTGTTTGTTTCCATGCAAGTAAAATCTTTCAATATTAACCATACATATGACCAAAATAACCATGAACCAATGATTACACAGGACAAAACTTAAAAGTACTATGTCAAGGAAAAGCTTTGGAGATTAATATTTTTCATTTAACCTTTGGGGATCCCACCTATTAGTCATATAGTATACATAATCATAGGCTTCGCAATAATTTGCGAGCTTTTTATATAGCTGACGAAAATTTGAGTCAACACTAATGACTATATCATGATGACTAATATTAACAATAAAGAATAAAGAATAATTGATGATGAATATATCTTAGACATATATGAAGGCATCCAAGGAGCAACAATTACAAACAATCAGATATATGCACTAACCGTTGCTTCAAATCTCAACTTGAATATGAAAAAAAAGCATCAAGTAGTTTCGTAACTATATAGTCAATGAAGTCGCCAACAATGAGACCAAGGCATACATGCAATGACACCAAACCAAATCAACTACAACCTCCACATGCTTAATAAACATTAAGCCTTAAATAAAGAAGGAATTGATTGTGTTACAAATTGAAATGCTTGAAAACATTTTAGAGTTGTTATTTTTATTCTTGCTTTGGAGTCAATTATTCTTTAGCATCCTATTTCTTGTTATAGCAAAGGGACAATCTAGGATTGGATTATAACTCCAACAAGGCTATGCAAGTCATACAACTCATCAAATAATTTTAACTCATGAATGCAACAAGCCTAAACAAACCATACAACTACATAAAATAAGCTCTCTCAATTTTTATAAACATGATATTGTAATTATTTTATTTTGATAAGACATTTATATTAGACTAACCCAAAAAAACCACCTGTAGTAATAAGTTTTTTAGAAAAATACAGTTTAAACTATTTTAATACCAAAATATGCATTATTCCCAAAAATATAAAGATATAAACAAACTTCGAATTTTATTTAATTTTTTTAATCTAACACACACAAAAAAAAATACATAAGTTTTACTATCAAATATGTAAAAAAGAAAACACTACATTAATAATTTTTAAATATTTTTTTAGAATCAATATGATTAAGTCTATTTTCATGGAAAAATATGCATTGCTCCTCATATATAAATATATAAACAAACTATATTACCCTACTACTCGGATAATCGTAGTAATTCTAGAGCTAATAAGTGCACCAAGTACCGACTCTTTGGAAGGGATGCATTTGTCAAATGATCGGTTGATCCTTCCAGTAGTTGTATGCTTGTCTCAAAGATTAAGCCATGCATGTCCAAGTATGAACTAATTCAGACTGTGAAGCTGCAGATGGCTCATTAAATCGGTTAGAAACAAACTATAAATTTCATGTAAAGTTTTATTATCCAAATCAATCTTTACAACACAAAATTTAACATTATCAAATATGCAAGAAACAAGGTATGGACATGAGACGAATCATGATATCTTATGTAATAATTGTTTTGTTTTCTATTTTTATTCCATGGATGTAGAGTAATTGGTTGGAGGTCAAAACAGATTTAATTCTTACAGGAATAACTTATTTATTTTGTTTCATTTTTATTTTTTAATTAAAACATATAAATGTCGTAGTCTAAATGTTCTACATTTTGTCTTTTTCCGAGATATTATCCATTTAATTTTGCCCGAAATCCAGCGAGAAATTGTTGGATCTATATATTTGAATGGTTAATTTTGTATAATCCAAGCGCCCCAAGGGTTTTTCACAACGCCGAATTCATTTATGCATTCATAAATGCAATTTAAACAACAGAAAATTGTGATTTCACCCAAATTTATATTGTCAAATTCCGGTGAAAAATACCAAAACGTAGAACGTTTAGACAACACCCATATGAATTATATGAAATGTTATTAGTTGATTTAATATAGATTGAATATATTTATTATTTAAAACCAATAAAAATATAAAAATAATCATATCACAAGTATATGTTTATTTAATGTTAATTGGGTTTAGTTCGAGTGGTTAAGAGGAATGATTGTTATTTTCCCCACCTGGGTTCAATTCCTGTAAGTGACACGTTGAGCTCATAACAAGTATATTGTTGTAATGGCTTCAAGCCTTGTTGACCGGCTTTGTGCCCTGAAGATTCTAGGGTTTACCCTGGGTACCATCCTCAGAATGAGGGGAAGAAATTGGGGTTTTTCCCTGGGCTTTGTAACTTGGAAGTAGTCAATTGGGTTTGGCTCAATGGTCGGGTGGAATGATTGTTATGCTCCCCACCCAAGTTCAATTCCCGCAAGTGAAATGTTGATCTCTTAACGAGTATATCATTGAAATGGCTTAAAGCTCTATTGTTGATCGCCAATATGCCCTGGAGATTCTAGGGTTTATCCTTGATACAATCCTTGAAATGAGGGGACGTACTCAAGGGTTTTCCCCAAACTTTGTAAGTTAGAAAAAAAAAAGTATATATTTATTTAATATTTGTTATAAAATATTAAATACTATATTTAAAATATAGTGAGTGGTCACACTTATTAACATGTCACAAGTATCAATATTTTAATGTAATTGCATTAAGTGACATTTTGTCGATGAACAAAACTATCAAAGTTATAGTGGATCTTGTTTTATGCTCTAGTTAAAAATCCTCCTTGCATAAAGAAGCTTTGAGAGGTGTATATGATGGTAACTTATTTTAGTCATGCGAGAAGAATTAGACACCAAAGAAGCACTGATAAAATTCCTTTGTAGTTATATATTAAATAAATTGTTTCTTCTTCTTACACTTTTATTACTCCAGAAAAAAAAAATGTGATGGTGTAGTACAACACTCTTCGATAATGTATTTTGTAGGACTGTGCGTTAGGGTGATAGTCGATCACGTCAACTAGGTTTAGCTTGGGTGGTTGCATGGAAGTTTTATCCTCCCACTACAAGTAAAACACCTTCTTGCAAAGGTTTTAGCGAAATCTCCCCCAAAAATATATCACTTCTTTGTTTATAATGAAGGTTGTTAGTGGAGGCAGGCGACTGAAGGTTTTTGCGGAGGTTTTTTATTGGTGTGCCTTTAAGGTACATACACATCGGTGTGTACTTAAACAATAGAGCATCGGTGCTTCAATGTTCAAAAGCACCATCATACATTATAATAAAAACAACATGCACTGAATAAAGCGCATCGGTGTCATTGAACATCACGCACTAGTGTGCATCTTTGTCGTCAAGCGCACCAAGGTAGTGTAAATAAAAAAAAATACCAAACTGGTTTTCATTGTTGCAGTTTATCCCATGCTTCCAAACTCTCATGCAAGCACGATGCTCACCCTCCTTTCAAAGACGCCATGTTTTCGATGCTCTATAGTGACTTGGATAGCTCCATTAGTAGATTCCACACATTTCCAAATTTTGGAAATTACCATGAATTTTCAATTCCTCTCAACAGTGAAACCTGTTAATATTATAGTAGCTTCGGAAGGTATGAACCTCTATTGTGACCTATGACAAGATTAGAATACTCCGGAAGGAAGCAAAGAAGTAAAGAAAACCCTAGACAAGTTGTCGGCTACATAAATATATTTAATATGAATTTATTAGTACCCAGGAGGAGAAGTCGGCCCCAGTAAAACTGCCCAGACTACTATAAATACAGGGCGCCAGTTCTTATTATTTACATCACAGCAGTTGCAGAGAGAACTGGATCTACGCAGGTGCAGTTGCAGCTTGTGCGCAAGTTTCTAGGAAGTTGTGCGCTAGCCTCTGGGTGGGATTATCTGATCAGCTTGGTTTCTATTCTTGCTTGGTGCATTAGCCTCTCTTGGCTATTGGATTGCTACCATGATTCTCTTCTCTGTCAAGGTCAAGGTGCTCAGAGGGTGGCTTCGGCCTGTGGTTGGGTGATGAGGGTATTGTCAATGGTAAAACGAGCACAATCTTCTATATTCTAATAGGTTATGGGCCCACACCCCCTTCAATCAGCCTAAAACACTGGAAGGAAGCATAGTCGCTAGATATTGAGCCCGTTGAGGAACTACCGCTAGGGTTACTAGCAGGAGCAGCTTCCAAAAACATTGCAGCTAGGGTTACTAGCAGAAGCAGTTGCAGAAACCCTAAATCTTCAATCCGGCACCTTGTGATGGAGCATCTCGCCCAAGAAGAAGATATTCAGATGCGCCCTAACTCAGTGCACCTCTTGGCTCTCTTAGAAGACAGAAATGATGAAGTTGAAGTTTTGGATCAAGGCATGACCAGTTACCAGTCAACCAAAGACATGTGTGAAATAATCAGTCTTTCACACTACTTAGCACTTACCGGGATGATTGAATATGATATGTGGATAATCGATAGTGGAGCTTCCAGGCACATGACGGGAGATCAAGCCAGACTCTCAAATCTAAATGAGAGAAAGACATCATACAAAGTGGATCTTGGAGACAAAAGCACTTATCCCGTCGAAGGATTTGGACAAGCCTCCGTCAAGTTGGAATCAGGTAATCATGTTCACTTAAGCAATGTTTTATATGTACCTGGTTTAGAAAAGAATCTTGTATCAATATCATGTTTAGAAGACAAAGGAAATAGAATAGCCTTCATGGATGGAAAGGTGTTATCATGGCATAAGAATTCCAGCATAGAGGATGCCAGGGTTATTGGAAGTCGTGAAGGAAATCTGTATAGACTACTAGAACAAAATGAAGAAGCTCTAGTACATAACGAAGTCAACACTAATGAACGTTGGCATAGAAGGTACGCTCATATAAATTATCAAGCATTACCTTTACTCAGAAAAATGGTTGAAGGAATACCAAAATTGAAATCCACACATGAAGGAATTTGCAAATGATGTGCCCTTGGGAAGAATATCAAGAAACCATTCCCAAGTAGCCACAACAGATCTAAGGAAATCCTAGATCTAATACACTCAGATGTTTGCGATCCAATGCCAGTCAGATCTCTAGGAGGATCTCTTTACTACATCATCTTCATAGATGACTATTCAAGAAAGATGTGGCTATACCTACTGAAATCAAAAGACGAAGTATTCAACAAGTTCCAAGAATTCAAGGCAGAAATAGAAAACCTTACAAACAAGAAGATCAAGACATTAAGAACAGATAATGGAGGAGAATACACCTCGAAGGATTTCGTTTCATTCTACAAATCGGCAGGGATTAGGAGGGAGTTGATTATTCCTCATAATCCTCAACAAAACGGTGTAGCAGAAAGAAAGAACAGATCTATCGAAGAAACGGTAAAAGCCTTATTGAACGATCAAGGTCTATCCATGTTTCTATGGGGAGAAGCAGCAATGTCGGCAATATATGTATAGGATAGAAGCCCTCATCGTATATTGAAGGACATGATACCAAAAGAAGCATTCTCAGGTAAGAAACCTAACGTAGAAAATCGAACAATATTTGGATGTCCAGTTTACTCTCGTATTCCCAAAGATAAAAGGAATAAACTAGAACCCTCAGGAAAGAAGGGGATATTCATGGGGTATAGTGATTCATCCAAAGCCTATAAAATATATATTCTAGAATAACACCAGATAGAATTTATCAAAGACGTAATGTTCAATGAAAGGATGACCTTGAGGAAATCCATCAAAGAAATTATAGAAGAAGAAGAACTTGAAGAACCAAATGAAGAAAACACAGAAAATGAAAATAACGAAAGGGATCAACCTGATCATCCTATGGAGCCATGTGAGAACATTGACTCAGATATCATACCAAAGAGCAAGAAACGACCAACTCGGCTTAAAGCTACATTACAAGACGCAGAAAGAATCAAGGTTCCAGAAGGAACATTCAGGAAGAGTAAAAGACCGAAAAGATTCTTAAGTTATGCAGCATACATGACGAAGCTTCTAGATGAAGAACCTACCACATTTGAAGAAGAAGTCCTAAAGGGACAATGGAAATAATCTATGGCGGAATAACATCAATCCATTACGAAAAATTAAGTATGGGAAATTGTACCTAGACCTAAAGAAAAATCAGTGGTAACCTCAAAATGGGTATACAAGATCAAACATGCAGCAGACGGAAGCGTGGATAAATACAAGGAAAGATTTGTGGCCAGAGGGTTCTCCCAGAATGAGGAAGAAGATTATGATGAAACCTTTGCTCCGGTGGCAAGGTATACCTCCATCAGAGCTATCATATCCCTTGCAGCTTCCATGGGATGGAATCTACACCAGATGGATGTAAAGACAGCCTTCCTCAATGGAGCTATCGAAGAAGAAGTGTATATTGAAAAACCTCAAGGATTCGAGGTACATTCTAGAGACACTCACATTTGCAGATTGAAGAAAGATCTCCATGGACTCAAGCAAGCTCCAAGGGCTTGGTACGTCAGAAAAGGCAGCTATCTAACAAGACTTGGTTTCTCCAAGAGTCATGCAGATCCAAACCTTTATTACAAAGTTGTGGATAACGCACCTGTGATTCTACTATTATTGTTGATGATCTATTCATAAAAGGTGAACAATCTCTAATTATCCAGTGCAATAAGGAATTAGCCTATGAATTTGATATGAAAGATATAGGTCTCATGCATTACTACTTGGGACTAGAAGTATGGCAGAAGCGTGGTGAAGTATTCCTTGGACAAGGAAAGTACGCAATAAAGATCCTTCAAAAATTTGGAATGATGGACTGTAAGTCCATGGACACTCCTATGAATGTAGATATAAGAAAAGTAAAAGTCCCAAACTCCGATCTAGTTGATCCATCTCTATATCGACAACTAATCAGATCATTGATGTATTTAGTAAATACTCGACCAGATATTTGCTTTGTTGTAAACACGTTAAGTCAGTTCCAGGTGGAACCTAGATAAGAGCATTAGATAGTTGCAAAGCATGTCCTAAGATATATTCGTGGGACAATAAACTATGGCTTGAGATATACCGCATCCAGTGATATCCAACTTCATGGATTCACAGACTCTGATTGGGCAGGAAGTGCAGAAGACAGAAAGAGTACTTCAGGTATGTGTTTCAGCTTGGGCTCCGCCATGATATCTTGGGGCAGCAGGAAACAGAAGTTTTTCTCACTCAGTACAGTAGAAGCAAAGTATATGTCAGCTTGTGAAGCATGCACAGAAGCAGTATCGCTAAGGAAGTTAATCTCCGATTTATTTGATCAGATACCGGAATCGACCATAATATATTGTGATAATCAGAGTTGTATAAGATTATCAGAACATCCAGTGTTTCATGAAAGGTCGAAGCACATTGAGATCAAATACTACTTTATTC
>ML783103.1:13841-28303 GCA_009831015.1 Picea engelmannii
GACTTCTCCTCCTGGGTACTAATAAATTCATATTAAATATATTTATGTAGCCGACAACTTGTCTAGGGTTTTCTTTACTTCTTTGCTTCCTTCCGGAGTATTCTAATCTTGTCATAGGTCACAATAGAGGTTCATACCTTCCGAAGCTACTATAATATTAACAGGTTTCACTGTTGAGAGGAATTGAAAATTCATGGTAATTTCCAAAATTTGGAAATGTGTGGAATCTACTAATGGAGCTATCCAAGTCACTATAGAGCATCGAAAACATGGCGTCTTTGAAAGGAGGGTGAGCATCGTGCTTGCATGAGAGTTTGGAAGCATGGGATAAACTGCAACAATGAAAACCAGTTTGGTATTTTTTTTTATTTACACTACCTTGGTGCGCTTGACGACAAAGATGCACACTAGTGCGTGATGTTCAATGACACCGATGCGCTTTATTCAGTGCATGTTGTTTTTATTATAATGTATGATGGTGCTTTTGAACATTGAAGCACCGATGCTCTATTGTTTAAGTACACACCGATGTGTATGTACCTTAAAGGCACACCAATAAAAAACCTCCGCAAAAACCTTCAGTCGCCTGCCTCCACTAACAACCTTCATTATAAACAAAGAAGTGATATATTTTTGGGGGAGATTTCGCTAAAACCTTTGCAAGAAGGTGTTTTACTTGTAGTGGGAGGATAAAACTTCCATGCAACCACCCAAGCTAAACCTAGTTGACGTGATCGACTATCACCCTAACGCACAGTCCTACAAAATACATTATCGAAGAGTGTTGTACTACACCATCACATTTTTTTTTTCTGGAGTAATAAAAGTGTAAGAAGAAGAAACAATTTATTTAATATATAACTACAAAGGAATTTTATCAGTGCTTCTTTGGTGTCTAATTCTTCTCGCATGACTAAAATAAGTTACCATCATATACACCTCTCAAAGCTTCTTTATGCAAGGAGGATTTTTAACTAGAGCATAAAACAAGATCCACTATAACTTTGATAGTTTTGTTCATCGACAAAATGTCACTTAATGCAATTACATTAAAATATTGATACTTGTGACATGTTAATAAGTGTGACCACTCACTATATTTTAAATATAGTATTTAATATTTTATAACAAATATTAAATAAATATATACTTTTTTTTTTCTAACTTACAAAGTTTGGGGAAAACCCTTGAGTACGTCCCCTCATTTCAAGGATTGTATCAAGGATAAACCCTAGAATCTCCAGGGCATATTGGCGATCAACAATAGAGCTTTAAGCCATTTCAATGATATACTCGTTAAGAGATCAACATTTCACTTGCGGGAATTGAACTTGGGTGGGGAGCATAACAATCATTCCACCCGACCATTGAGCCAAACCCAATTGACTACTTCCAAGTTACAAAGCCCAGGGAAAAACCCCAATTTCTTCCCCTCATTCTGAGGATGGTACCCAGGGTAAACCCTAGAATCTTCAGGGCACAAAGCCGGTCAACAAGGCTTGAAGCCATTACAACAATATACTTGTTATGAGCTCAACGTGTCACTTACAGGAATTGAACCCAGGTGGGGAAAATAACAATCATTCCTCTTAACCACTCGAACTAAACCCAATTAACATTAAATAAACATATACTTGTGATATGATTATTTTTATATTTTTATTGGTTTTAAATAATAAATATATTCAATCTATATTAAATCAACTAATAACATTTCATATAATTCATATGGGTGTTGTCTAAACGTTCTACGTTTTGGTATTTTTCACCGGAATTTGACAATATAAATTTGGGTGAAATCACAATTTTCTGTTGTTTAAATTGCATTTATGAATGCATAAATGAATTCGGCGTTGTGAAAAACCCTTGGGGCGCTTGGATTATACAAAATTAACCATTCAAATATATAGATCCAACAATTTCTCGCTGGATTTCGGGCAAAATTAAATGGATAATATCTCGGAAAAAGACAAAATGTAGAACATTTAGACTACGACATTTATATGTTTTAATTAAAAAATAAAAATGAAACAAAATAAATAAGTTATTCCTGTAAGAATTAAATCTGTTTTGACCTCCAACCAATTACTCTACATCCATGGAATAAAAATAGAAAACAAAACAATTATTACATAAGATATCATGATTCGTCTCATGTCCATACCTTGTTTCTTGCATATTTGATAATGTTAAATTTTGTGTTGTAAAGATTGATTTGGATAATAAAACTTTACATGAAATTTATAGTTTGTTTCTAACCGATTTAATGAGCCATCTGCAGCTTCACAGTCTGAATTAGTTCATACTTGGACATGCATGGCTTAATCTTTGAGACAAGCATACAACTACTGGAAGGATCAACCGATCATTTGACAAATGCATCCCTTCCAAAGAGTCGGTACTTGGTGCACTTATTAGCTCTAGAATTACTACGATTATCCGAGTAGTAGGGTAATATAGTTTGTTTATATATTTATATATGAGGAGCAATGCATATTTTTCCATGAAAATAGACTTAATCATATTGATTCTAAAAAAATATTTAAAAATTATTAATGTAGTGTTTTCTTTTTTACATATTTGATAGTAAAACTTATGTATTTTTTTTTGTGTGTGTTAGATTAAAAAAATTAAATAAAATTCGAAGTTTGTTTATATCTTTATATTTTTGGGAATAATGCATATTTTGGTATTAAAATAGTTTAAACTGTATTTTTCTAAAAAACTTATTACTACAGGTGGTTTTTTTGGGTTAGTCTAATATAAATGTCTTATCAAAATAAAATAATTACAATATCATGTTTATAAAAATTGAGAGAGCTTATTTTATGTAGTTGTATGGTTTGTTTAGGCTTGTTGCATTCATGAGTTAAAATTATTTGATGAGTTGTATGACTTGCATAGCCTTGTTGGAGTTATAATCCAATCCTAGATTGTCCCTTTGCTATAACAAGAAATAGGATGCTAAAGAATAATTGACTCCAAAGCAAGAATAAAAATAACAACTCTAAAATGTTTTCAAGCATTTCAATTTGTAACACAATCAATTCCTTCTTTATTTAAGGCTTAATGTTTATTAAGCATGTGGAGGTTGTAGTTGATTTGGTTTGGTGTCATTGCATGTATGCCTTGGTCTCATTGTTGGCGACTTCATTGACTATATAGTTACGAAACTACTTGATGCTTTTTTTTCATATTCAAGTTGAGATTTGAAGCAACGGTTAGTGCATATATCTGATTGTTTGTAATTGTTGCTCCTTGGATGCCTTCATATATGTCTAAGATATATTCATCATCAATTATTCTTTATTCTTTATTGTTAATATTAGTCATCATGATATAGTCATTAGTGTTGACTCAAATTTTCGTCAGCTATATAAAAAGCTCGCAAATTATTGCGAAGCCTATGATTATGTATACTATATGACTAATAGGTGGGATCCCCAAAGGTTAAATGAAAAATATTAATCTCCAAAGCTTTTCCTTGACATAGTACTTTTAAGTTTTGTCCTGTGTAATCATTGGTTCATGGTTATTTTGGTCATATGTATGGTTAATATTGAAAGATTTTACTTGCATGGAAACAAACAAAGATCAAAGGCCTACTCTATCTCTTGGTTGCATATAAAAGTCGAAACCATGTGCATAAAGTTTAACATGAAAAATGTTTGTTGTGTTGCATACATCTATACAAAAGATATCTCATTGTATTATGATATATCATGTTTTGAGGCACTTAAGTCATATAACATCAAGTTATAATGGTTTAAAATTGAGTATATATATACATGGCCACAAACACTTCGAATGCGATGATATATGCAATCATATATGGTCAAAGTTGAAGGTTCCAACTTCATATAACATATCGTATATATACATAGGTCTTGGGGGTTGTTGATATGACATTAAGTTTGGGGTTATCATTCAAAGCCTTGCTTAATATGTTATATACATACATTGGATGCTCGAATCAATTTATTAAAACATGCTTCATTTGACATATGTTTGGGTATGGGTTATATCTTTTGGTATACATGGCATTATTGAAAGCCTAGCTGTTGGTATGGACTGTCATTTGGTGGTTATGATGATATGAAAATTTGTGCTATGCATTAATATACATGGATATGTCTCTAGGTCTCCAGCATATTTGGCATTCCATCTTGTTTATGGTTAGTTTCCATAACACTCATTTGAAAGTGAAAATATGATGTGGCAAGGGTTGATTTTGGGCTTAATGTGATGGTTTCCCATGCAATTAATTTGCAAGGATGTGGGCATTAACACCCATGTCCCACGTATACCAACCTTGGTTTTGGAGTTAGTCATTTCATTTTTCACTATTGCTGGAAAGTGGTGCAGTTCGAGTCTGGTAAGGGAGCTCAACCCTGGTGGTTTTGATATCTGTCTGCACATGTTTTGGCAAGTATTTAAAGCACTTGGTTACAGGTATGTAATCACCAACTCTATTCATCAAATATATTTTTTTCTTTACGGTTATAATTTATGGTGGTTCTGTGTGGATTGGTTTTGACTGTGTTTTTCCTTCCCGGCTCTCTCATCCTATTTAATAAAAGGGTTTTAAAGGATTTTTTGAAACAAAAGCTCCGTAGTCAGTAGATTTTACACTCATACACTCATTTCCATCTTTTTCGCTGTAATTTATCAGTTTGGTTTATTTTGGAAATAGCCGAGTTAAGTTTATATGAAAGACGACCTGGGTTCAAACTGTCTTGGTGTTATTTTTGTTGTCCAAAATCATGGTCGAATACCTCACGTTTTTCTTAGCTGGTTTGTTGACTGGAGATGAGTAATTGAAGAAATTATGTCCTTAACCGAGTTGGGTTCATTGTATATATTTACTTTGTCCCAGGGTTAAAACCCATGTACATATATAAAACCTGAGGCTTTACTAGTCAAAGATTTGTTGAAATATTTTGCATTATCATTCACATTTTTGTTTGCTTATAGTCTTGTCAACTCTGAGTTTGAGGTTGCATCCGGTTTTTCTTGTCAAGCCAGAATTCAGATTTGAAACCTCGACTTTATAGCCTTGTAATGAATGATTTTTTTGTCGAGTTTTGAACTGATGGTGATATAAGGTTGGTTTTGAGGCATGTTCAAACCTCTTGTTTGCTGGATTTGAACCCGCACTCTTGCAACAACAAACTGGTTTTAAGAGAGATTGCATTTTTCATACATAGTCGTACTATTTAAATCTAAGATTGATAGTTTAATTATGGTTTGTTGGCTCAAAAATCTGTTTCATAGTTATAAATTCAAGCCATATGAGAGACTCTGTATATTTGTTGAGCTGTTTTTGAGCCCTGATTTAAAAAAAAAAGATTGTTCGATGATGAGTTCAATACGTTTTTCCTTCATACATGATTTCAAAGTCAAGTTTCAATAATGGATTTCAAAGGGTTATGCACAAAATTCAAGTTTGGTTTGATAATTGAACCTGTTTGTGAACATAACTATATTATTCGCTAGCTTGATTTGGATTTTGAATGGAAAATGGTTTAATTCAGAGTTGAGTCGAAAAAATCACTGCTCACATGTATGATTAAATATTATGTGATAAACGATTTGGCTATATATACTACTCTTTGTGGTTTCATTTCACACTCAACAATTTTTGTTGAGAAGTCTAATGTATTGATACATGGTTTCGAATGCATGTTTGGTGATGAGTTTGAGTGTAGGCTATGTTTTGGAAAAGGTTACATATTTTCTCATCAAAATTCCACTACATACTCGACATTCCTTTAAGTGGTAAAGATACAGAAATGGTTTGATATGCTGGTTATTTATAAAAGCAGGATACTTTGTAGACTACAAAGGGTTGAACATATGTGAAGTGATGTGGTTTGGGAGAAATGCCTTTTTTTTTTTTAATACATACAGAACCAATTCGCCTCACTATATCAATTTTCAGGAATTATTCCTAAAGTCCCAAAGTCACGCATCACTTAATCTCAATGTTGATTGGTACTGGTCATATGTTTAAAGATAGTGGACATAATGATTACATATCAAAATTAAATAAGATTTAATGGATTATGAACATGTATCGTGCATTCATGTTATCTATTTTCATTTTACATAAGTTACAAGTCCTCCCATCACTCCCAATTTCATTATATGCCCCATGTTCAAAAGTAGATAATAAATATTGATTGAGAAGATGGCGATGCACAATGTGGAATAATATATGATAGCAAAAAGAGATTGATTGATTCTTCCTTAGTTTCCTTTTTTCCCTCATACTCCTTTACATGATTGATTACCTATAAACTTAGAGCCATCATTAAATTATATTTTATGCAAGACAATATTCGATGATTTACTTGTTGTGAGTTGTATATACTAATCTAGTCTTCATGATATAGATGAACTTCTTCAGTAGGGGTACCAGTAGAGGAGAAAATAGGGGAAGAAGAGACCGAGGGCCTAACACCTTTTGGCAGCTTGGTGGACATAAAATACTAAGGTTCTCTATTCATTTTGATGCTGACTATGATAAGTTCCAGTAGTTGGTCCAAACATGGCACATGAATCTTGGTGGTCAACAAGCCTTGCCACAACCCAAAGTAGCCCCAAATGCTATCTTACATCCTTACCTTTCTATTGTGAACATTCGTGAGTCTCCTTTACAACCTATATTGGTGGATTGGGCAATTTACCTAGCAATATTTCTTTTAGTGCCAATCAATGGCCTATGCCTCGCCCTCCTCCACTAGTTCATATTGTTATTGCTAGTGCATCTTTTCCCTTACCTCCAGTTCAATCAACATTACCTGTTCATAAAGTTGCTTCACATGAGTCTATGCCTCCTTCTCCTCGTCCAAAGGATCATAAAACCACACCACATTGTTCTCAGATTGACAAAGGCAAGCAACCTGTTACTTCAACCAGCATGGCCAAATCCTCTTCCTCTGCTCATTCAAAGATAAAATCAACAAACAATGGGAAGATAAGTTTACATGAGGTGCATCCTAAAATTTCTCGGTTGGAAGAGAAGAAGTCCCAATATGAGAACTTTACTAAAGAAAGAGATGAGTTTTTTAGGAAGAAGTTTCCTGAATTATTTTAATTATGTCTAGACAAAGTTTGACTATGACACTTTTTGAGGATAGATGTCAGAACCATGATATTTATTTTTGAAACTTTTTAAATATCATGTTATTTTATGGGAGACACAAGTGTTTTATGCCATGGTGTTTGAGATGCATGTTTTGGTATGCTATATGATGCTGATATATTTTATATTTGATTGAATATATGATGGAGCGATAAGGAAAAACTATTTATGTTTTTGAAATAAAGAGATGGATAAATAGAGGGGGACCCCACCTATGTAGTTATTATTTATTTATTAATTATCGTTATCATAAGTTATTTGTCCTATTTTTTAATTAAAGTTGTTTAATTTTAGTAACTTAAAGTAGTTCAATTACTTGAGGAACTACCTTTTAGTGAATAAAAGGAAGAACCAAAGGACAAAGAAGACACGAGGAATTAGATAGAAACACTTCTGATAAGGTTTTCTCTAGTTTCATATTGAGATTTCTGAATTTCATCCTTTAATTTTTGAGTTTCTTAAAAGGATAAGTCCTTTTGTTGATAGCAAGATCTTTCTAAAGGTGGAAAAAAAGAAAGGACTAGGAAGCATTGATATTTGACATGCTTCAGAAGGTCATTTGTTTCTCTTGACAGTCTGTGTAGTTTTATTAGAATTTCTGAATTAAGTTTCAGGTCTGATTAAGATTATTTTACAGAGTCGAGACTTGGTGGGCTTGTGACTTGGTTGATCCAGTGTATACAATCTTGGTAATTTTCTTTTAGAAACCATTTGTCTATGTATGATGTTCAATTCCATCTTAGATTTCTAAGTCTAATCTTGGTCCTCACCCTCAGAGGGGTTTGAAAATAGGCATTCTTGCTATAATTCAGAAAAGTTTTTGTCAATAAAATCTAGTCATTCTCAATTGAGACTTGTGTATTTTTGTTTTTCATATTGCATTTATTTCTTTATTTCATTCATTTTAAATTCTTGTAATCATTTACATATAAAAAATTTACATTTTTTTAGCTGAAACACATATCCTTAAAATAACATCAAGTTCAAGAACATATTTCTTGAGGGATGATTGATATTTTTGCAAAGCTATAAACCCAGAGTAACATTCCCACCTATCTTACCTTATCCTAGTAAGATTAAAAAATGCTTGAGTGAGGACTTTCCATTCCTCACATCAACAATTAGGAATTAACTCTTGCATTTCAAGCAAATTGTGAAATCCTTTTAAGTGATTTGAGTTAAATAAAAATATTTTGCAAGGAAAATAAATGTCATATTGTGAAGCCTTTGGTCTTGGATGTGGATTCTCTTTCTTTTTCATTGTGGTTTTTGTTATGATACAAATTACCCAAAACAACATTTAAATACTAAACATTCCAAATGTGGATGGGGAACATGACTCCCCCCCCAAAATGATAAGTTGCATCATAACTCTTAAGATATATGAAAAATACTTTGAATAACCCCAAAGATAATAATGTAAAATGAGCATATAATTATTGCCTTTGAAAAACTAATTATAATATCTTATATATGTTAATTGTTAGACATCGTTTATGTATCTTGGGACAAACTTGACAACTTACTATTTACTTATACAGGTGACACTTTATATTAGCTAGAGTGTCATAAGAATTCCCTCCCTTGTGGTGATGCCACATCCTTGAAGCATTAGATAAAACCCACCTATAGGATCTTTGTAAATTGGCATTAAATTTGTGTCATTCTTGATCATTTACCCATTTATCACAAATCTTTATTGGTATCAATATTTGATGGTCTAATGTCTCGTAGTTTATTTTTCATTGATTACATGCATTACCACCTTTGCCAATTTTTCATAATTGTGGGTCTTTAATAATATCATGTCACATAACTATGCATCTTTTGAGTCCAAGAATATCTTCCATCATAAGCCCTACTTCCCTAAAAATGTGAGTGGCAATGTGTTTTTTTTGCTTGCTTGTAAACTTCCTTGGTAATGAGGATATTTATATAGTTAAATTCTTGTAGGCATTGATTATTGATATTCAAACTTATCTCCAATATTTATTTTGGATTTTTAACCTATTTATCTTGTGTGCTTGCTCTTCATTCACACTTATTTTGGAGAACTTACGATTGAATTTTTTCCTTTGGTATTATGTTATTAACATCACTTGCCTAAACCAGATTTCAACTTCGTTGGGCATCATCTTATGACCTTGTTGATGTGTTTGACTCACTTTACATTCCTTGACACATTAACAATGTCCCTTTCCCTAAAACAACAATATAAATCCTTTGTTTCCTCACAAAGATGCCCTTGGGTGTCTTAATGATAAACAAAAATCCTCGAAAAAAATTTAAGAAATTGGTGTCATGGAAAAGTGAAAGTTTTGCTAAGTAAAAAGCATGCAAAGGTTTTCACTTGAAGAAACCTCCACATTTGTCTCCCATGTAGAGCAAGGTGTTCCACATTGCATTAAATGTGTTTTCCCCCCTTCTCCACACACTACATTGTTACATCCATGCAACAAGTCAAGCACCAAGGGAAGGTCCCTACCTATACATTATCATGCACCTAACCCACACACACTCTTGCTTCATAATCTCTATGCCTCTACATTCCTTGCAATTGCATGTCCCTGTGTCTATCATCATACTCTGCACCTCCACATCACTCTAAGATGTGGAGTGTGGAGACACGTCCTTTGCATAACATCCCAATCTACCTCCACTCACATGGTCTATGATGTATTTTGAATTATATTAGTGTCTTCTTTGATGGTGCATGCCCTTTCCAATTAAGCAAGTATAACCAAAATCATTGACAATATATGTCTCACTTAACTACCAACAATTTTCTCTTTAACTCTTTAGAGTTGGCCTCACTATTGTGATGTGTTGAGGAACATTGGGATCCATTAGAGAGGAGGATAATACTTGTTTTATAGACAACAAAACAAGAAGATGCCTCCTAGAAGGAAGAGTGATTCCCTAGCTTAGAGTGACAAATTATTCCATTGATCAACAACGTATAAGTGGTATTTGGAACTACTAAAGGAAAAATGAAGGAAGAACATGGTTTCAACTTTTGGGTTAGTAAATGTTGGGTGTGTAACAAAAATATATGATTTGTAAGAAGTCATTGGATGGTGTGATAAAAGGTTCAACTCTAAATCAGACATGGTTTTATACAAATTGTCATTTACCTTTGAGGCTCCACTCACACATCTAATAATGGCTAATATTTTACCCAGAAGCTAGTGGACTTCCCAAGGCATTCCATTTAAGGAAGGTAATTATCATAAAACATGCATAGTTGAAATAGTTCTCACTAACATGTATCATCCCACATGATTTAAAGGATGAATGAGATCCCCCATCCACCTCTCTTTGAATATAATATGATAAAAAAATATATAAAAAAGAAGAGAATAGAGAAAAACAACTGAGCTAAAGGTAAAGTCTTGGGAAAGGCATTTCACATAATGTTGGAAATGCAGGTATCTCCATTGGGGCTATGGATTCTCATTGGAAATAGAGAAAGGCTTGTTATATTGGGGTGGCTTTGTTGAGGCTATAGATGCTCACTGATAGTGGATCAAGACCAAATGATTCCTTGCATGTAATTACCTTGTGACACTATTCTATCCTCTGAGGGAAGATTAAGTCAAGAAATGAACTTCATACTTCCACCTCCTAGTTGTAATTGGTAGTTTTCTCAAAACAAAAATGAATACTCATTCAACTTATATAGAGGACAAGGTGCAATGGGACCCTATAAGATGAGGCTTTGATGCTTTATTAAGGTAAAATATTTAATAGAAATAGTAATTGTTTTAAGGTTTGTTTGTAGAGATTCATGGTTTCTATCAATGTGTTGCCAATTGTTGAGCTAGAAACAAACCCCCTATACTATTTTAACTTTCAACGTCTAGTGAAGTCAAAATAGCATGGGGCCCCTCATTCTCTTGGATATCTGAACCTTCATGGATTTTTTTTGTACATTGTTTTTCTTCACTTTGAAATTTTGCTTGTTGAGTTTCTCTTGATTCTTTTCCTTCGAAACTCACCATGATCTTCAAATACATGCTTTTATCGTTTCCTTAGCCTATGAGCATGTTGTTTTTACGCTTAGATTTTTTCTAAAACTTGTAGAAAATATTCCTTTTTGTATCTTCCAAAAAATTTGCCTCTCTACAACACTGTACGTATCACACACAAAGTACTAATATCTAATGCTACATGTATCACATCTTATTTCATTTTATTTGTGACACAACATGTATTGCATCATCCTAAACTTGTCTCTATCACAACAAATAAAATTTTACTCATGCGACATATCACATTGCCTAGAAGTTTCCATCTTTTTGGTGTGTCACATCAAAGTTTGTTTTCATGCAAAACGTTGCATCACTTGAAAGTTTTTAATTTTGTGAGATGTTGCGTTGCTCAAAATTTCCTCTTCGCTATGTATCACATGTTAAAGTTTTTTTTCATGCAAAATGCCACACATCACACCATAAGTTATTTTTATGCAACATATCATGTTGCACCAAACTTCATTTCCCGCGTCACAACACAATTTCTTTCTCCAAGATGAATTCCTTTATCACCTTGAACAAAAATTTAGAAAAGTAAGATGTTTCACACTAAAATTTGTTTTGTTGTAATCCATAATTCTCCAAACATGTATCATGCTAAACTCACAAAATTTTACAAACACATATTACACTAAAAACTATTTTCATCGTGGTGTATCACATCACATAGAAGATTATTTATGTGCGACACAAGGATTTTCCAAGAGATTAGCGAGTGATTCCTGAGCTCCCTCATTTGTTTGAAATTTTGAGAATTACAATTCAAAACACTAAAAATTCTACCTTCCTGGACAAATTGGAGCCATCACAAGCCTGGGCCTTAACTATGCTATGATTTATAGTGGCTCTTGGAAATAAGAATTTGTGTATGGATTCAATCTTATTTGAATTTTATAACATTCTCAGGCATGGGGATTGGGTGCAATCATTGGTATTGAAAGACACACCTTATGAGCACTACAGGAAATGATATTTACACATGAGATATTGAAACAAGGAGTTGACTCATCTTGATCTCTTTCCCTTATAATATTATTATGACTTGGAATCTTGCAGATTTATTGTTTTAAACATAAATGTCACTACTTTGGTATGTGGAGATTCAAAGGAATTGAAAGAAGGAAGCATAAATTAGGTAGAGGATGAGTGCTAGGTTTCTCACCAATGCATCCATGAATGTAGACTGGGGGAGGTGTTTGATTACATTTTCAACCATAAACAGCCTATGGAAGATCTTGTCAACATAAATTTGAGGAACAATATCACTAGAAGACAAAAGTGAGTCAATTGGATTGATGATGCCATGATATCATAAGCATTCATACTTATGTATCAAGAATTATGGATCGCAGATTTTTACCACTTTTATGAAGGAATCAAGCCCAATTAGAAAATGCTAAAGTGCATATTTAAAGCAAGGCATGGACTATGCTCAAATCCAAGTTCCAAGGAAATAAGGATGGAGGACCACAAGGCTGTAATGTTGATAATCAAATGTCACAGAGGATGAAAATATATGATATGAAATAATAACTTTATTCATGCCTTATGGGGAAAAGACAAAGGCAAAATGGGCCCAATAAAAGGATAAAGAAGCATTTTTTATAGTTATGCAAAAGAAACTGATCAACTTCATGGAGTTATACTCATCATTACTCCAAGAAAACTGATTCTTGAAACTGAAACTGTCACTTGGCCACCAAGCCAAGAGAGGGAATTTATTTTGTAAACAATTATAAATGATAGAAAATCCAAGGATAAGGGGATTTTGTCTCTTGGATATTTCATGTACTATTGCTGGAACTTTAATGAGGATAATCCATTTTTGGCTAAGCATTTTTCTGGAGAACTTTGATTCCTGTGTGTATTTTCTATGGAATATTCTGTTACTTTTTATTAGCAGTAGAATTGTGTAGAAATGTGTTTCACACTATAGAATATTTGATCCAGGTGGATATCGGTGGCCACCCACCTATTCCAACTAGCTCAAAACTGTCTTTTGGCAATTTACTATTTTTAGCACTTTCTCGGTTCCTAAACTTTCAGGGCCATTTTGAAGGCCTAAATGGAGTTTTTTCAGGATAGAAAACCTCAATGATAGCCAAATATTTTTATTGAGCCCCCAAAATGAATCTCCTCGATGATACATTTTCAACGAGCTATCGTGCACACCAAATAGAGATCGTATGCTAAAGTTACGCCCCTAGGAAGTTGATACACCAAACTACCCAAAACGTGGTCCACAAAATTGTTGGCTTTTCATCTTCCGAGGTTAGGGTTTTGGATGTTATTTATGTTAAAAAAGACTTTAGAGCCTCATTGTAAAATCATCTTCTTGTGAATGTGAGTAGCCGTCAGATCTCTTCTCAGAGATAAGCTACCACCATTCTAGCGAGTCTTTCACTCTATATTTCTACAATTTTGTATATTTCACTCATTAATAAAAATTGTGTATCACTGTATCTTTATGTTTATGGTTGCATATCTAATATATTTCTGTTATGTTATTGGATATATGAGATATCTCCGTACATTTATTTATTATATCTCCACTCTCATTTCATGCCAAAAATAATACAGATCAGTGGCATCAAGGCAGGGTGCTCTTGGTTGTTTTTCAGTGCATGTCCCCAACGAGGTCCGAGTATAGAAAGTTGGGTCTCGATCTTATCTCTCTTGAGGAAAATCTCTCTCACACGCCCGATAAACCCTCCACGATGGAAGAAAAGAAAAATGACGGAGCAAAAAATTCTATTAATCTATTGCTTTGTAGGGACCATAAATTAATTAAGCCAAAAAAAAATTCATAATGTTTAAACAATAAGATTAATCAGCAAGCAATTTCATTCAGCATAAGCATATAAGCAACATAAATTAATTAATGAACAACAATCTAATGAATTACATAATAGAATATAGATACCTCTTGCTGATGCTAATTCTCGCTGATCTGGTTGTCCGTCCTCTCTACTTCTTTGTCTAGCCTATTGCTTTGACCAAACCCTGCCCAAACCGACTAACCACCCAACCAACTAGGAGCAGCCTGTTCGGCTCCCTAGCTCCAGGATACCGTAAGGAATCCTGGCCCCCGTGCCCAAAACCCCCAACAACCCAGTGCCCCCTGCAATGGTTCACCAAAACCCCCAAACCAAACTCCTCAAAACCAGAAAGATACCCCCCCAATCTTCCACAGAAATACAGACCTCCCCCCTGATAATGCTCCTCCCCCCTAATATTTCATAATCCCTTCCCGTAGGACTCTTCCCTGTCATATCTCCCCCCCC
>ML783103.1:31763-95676 GCA_009831015.1 Picea engelmannii
CTTCTCACCTCATGGGCATTTTTCGGCATTGGCCACTCCATAATGGCCTTTACCTTTTCTGGGTCCATAGAGATTCCTTCACCGGAAATGATATGACCTAAATAGTGGATCTCTTTCTGAAAGAAGGAACACTTCGACAACTTTCCATACAATTTGTTCTCTCTAAGGCAGGACAACACCACTCGTAAGTGTTCCGCATGTTCTCTTTCGTTCTTGGAATAGATGAGGATGTCATCTAGAAAGACTTGTACAAAATGGTCTAAGTACTTCCAGAATACGCCGTTCATGAGGCTCATGAATACTGTTGGCGCATTGGTCAATCCGAAAGGTACTACGACAAACTCGTAATGTCCAAACCGAGTTCGAAAGACAGTTTTTGGGATATCGCCTTCCTTAATCCTTAACTGATGATACCCGGATCGCAAATCGATCTTTGAGAATACCACTGCTCCTTTCATCTGATCGAAGAGGTCATCTATTCGCGGCATTGGGTACCTATTTTTCACTGTAGCACGGTTCAAGTCCCTGTAATCTATACACAGTCGTAAGGAACCATCCTTCTTTTTTACAAAAATTACTGGTGCACCCCAAGGTGAAACACTGGGCCTTATTAGCCCTAAGTCCAGTAACTCTTTCAACTGCATTTGCAATTCACAAAGTTCCGACGCTGTCATCCGATATGGAGTCTTGGAAATTAGTTCTGCACCAGGTTTTAGCTCAATAGTAAAATCAAGCTCCCTCTCAGGAGGTAACCCTGGTAACTCGTTCGGAAAAACATCCTTAAATTCTGACAATACCGGGTACTGATCTAATGAGGGTCCTTTCCTTTCATTCACTGCTTCAACGACATAAAGTCGACACCCTTGCCTCAAGCATCGCTTAACCTTCATAGTTGAGATAAAGCGTAATGATACCCTTCTCCGTACACCTTGGATCTCTACTGGCCTTCCTTCGTCGTCAACACAGAGCACCCTTTTTGCGAAACAATCCACCAAAGCTCGATGAGCTTCTAACCAAACAATTCCAATGATTAGGTCATACACCCCGAGAGCAGTGACGCATACCTTCAACCTGGTAGTACACACTCCTAGGTCTACAATGCAATTATCAACACTAGGTCCTACCGCTTGTTTTTCCCCCGAAGCCATCTCGACTTTTTTAAAGTCATCGTGCTCATAGGCTGCCAACCCACTCTTTTCTAATGCAATGGTGAAATGAAATTATCTGTCGCACCATAATCAAATAAAATCTTAACATTGATATGATTTAGCGTACCTGATGACTCCACCACCGTGGATTGATGTTAGGCTTGGCGATTATTAACCGCTGCGTAAATCTGGTGGCTGCTACTTGCTCTTCCCATCGGGGCCTTTCCTTCTCTATGCACGAATCTTGATTGTAACTTTGAGCAGTCACGCTGGTAATGGGGTCCTCCACATCCCCAACAGGTAACACGAGATTGAACCTGCGCACTTTTTTGTGTCTACCTCTGAAATGAGTTCCTTCTCCTGGAACCCCTGCCCCTGCTAGCTGTTCCTTGAGATGGCCATGGACCTGCTTGTGTCGTTGGTGATGAACGAGATGCTGTACTCCCTGCCATTGAAATCCCCGCGGCTACTGTCCTTGGTGCGACTCTGTTACCATATGGAGGTGGACTTGATCCCTCTCCCCTGGGAAATGTCCTAGGGGCCTTTCCCATGAATCTGGGACGATGCGGAAAGGAAGGTCTCGTACCTCCAGTTAAGTTCATGTGTTCCTCCGCATAACGCGCATTTTCCACAGCTTCCGCTACTGAAGACAGTTTCCACATCTGCACCATAGCCCTTATCTTAGGGTTTATCCCATAGACAAAGCGTTCTGCCTATCGTTGGTCATTATCCATATACGAAACATACTTGACCAATTCCATAAACCTAATCTCATATTCTTCTACAGTTCTGTTTCCCTATACTAAGGCATGAAACACTCCTACCTGTTGTTCCTCATAGTAAGCTGGCAGATATTTCCTTCGGAACCTCTCCTTGAAAAGTTCCCAAGATACGGTGTCCGGGGTAAAATGTAGTTGTCTTTCCAGGTTGCCCCACCAGTTCAAGGCCCTGTCTCTTAACTGAAAAATCACTATTTTCGCCTTTGAGGTGGACGCATAGTCCCTTAAGGCAAAACACCTTGTCATGCCTTCCAACCATGCTTCCGCGCGTTCACTGGCGCGACCCCCGAAAAACTTCAGAAGTTTGATCTTCTACAATTCTCGAGTGATGTCTTCGAGCAGAGGTCCTCCCCCTGAATCCCTCGACGCTTCTGGATTACCTATTCCAGATGGTGGGGGTTCCACTTCGGTCCCTACTGGTTGTCGCCCCTTTAAAGTCTCATTTATGGCCTCCAAAGAGCGTAGTATGAGAGATAGTTCGGGCGATGGTGGCAGTGCCTGCGACGATGCTCCTCTGCCTTGACTTCCTTGAGTCCTAACCATCCTGTATGATTTAACCTGCATCAACCAAAGTTGCCAGGGTGAGTTCAAGGATGTTTCTCATTGCGCAACTTAACTAGAAAACAAGGTTAGGCGTAAGTTTCTTTTTACTTGTTTGTAAACAAACGTTACTCTCTTTAGGGGATTCACTAGGTTAGGGTTAAGCGTCTAAGCTTGATGTCTTCTCCTAAAAAAACTATTGATTCCCTCGCCCGGTAGCTACGCTAGTCTTGCACCATACTCGCCAATTTCTCTAACTTACTTGCCTAGTGCGCATGAAGCCCCCTCCCGCTTATCTTGTTCTAAGTCCTTAACCTTTCGCTAAAAACAATCTAATTAGTCACTTTAATTAGTCGCATCTACTTCTTGACGCCATTTCTGAGCTAGACACAACTAGCATCTACCAAACTCCTTTACACTGTCAGTGTGAGGAAAGTAAATCAGAGGAAGTTGTTCCTACTTCCTTAAGCATGAATTATAAATTTTAAATATAATTAAACATAATTTTAATTATAAATAAATTCAAAACATAATTAATTAATTATAAATAAATTCAAAACATAATTAATTAATTAAAACATGATCAATTAATCATAAAATATAATTAATTAATCATACAATTAATTAATCATAAAACTTAAACTCTAAATTAACTATATGTTATTTAAATTATATTCTATTTACTAAAAATTAAAATTGAACATTATATTAAATTATATTTAAAATTTGACATTAAATTAAAATTTAATAGTTTAAATTTAACATTAATTTAAAATTAAAACATTTAAAATTTTACCATTGAATTTAAATTAAAACCTTAACAATTTAACCAAAAAATAAAAAATAAAAAAATGAATAATAATAGAAATAAAAATAAAATTGAATAAGAATAATAAATAAAAAAAAACTATTTTAACGAGGCAGTGGGTCCTTGCATAAGCCTCATGTCCCCCCCCTGTCTCTTTCCTTACCTAAAACCCTACACGCCTCCTAACAAACCCTAAACTCCTCAACCCTAACGCTCCCTCACCGTCGCCTCTCCACTCTGCTCTTGGCGCTGGTGCTTATGCGTTGGTTCAAAATGGGCGTCCCTTGTGGGTTCCCTTCTCGGTGCTTGGCTTGCTTTCTCAGTATCTCAGAGTAGGTTTTAGTACCCTGTTTTGTGTATATTCCGCAGTGAGGTGTGTTTTCATAGACTTGTGTTGTGTGTGCATTTGGTGTGTTTGGACGCGTAGAGAAATATGAAAGCCTCCCATGGGCTCTAGGCTCTAATCTGTTTGTTGAAGGTGTGGCTAAATCGTGTTGTGTATGTGACAGGTTCTTGACTTGGGAGAGTGGCGGGATCTCTGTGCTTGGCTTTGGTCTTGTTTGGTCGCTGGGCGCTTTTGCCGTGGGTGCGTTGGTTTTGGACCAATCCTCAAGGCTCGAGCTACCAACTATTTTAGAAATCGCTCACCTAGCTTAAAGAACTCAGAAAGACCGACCGCTTCAGGACTTCCGGTGCCATGTAGCATGATATCTTGAATGATCGAGCGTTGGTTTCTCTACTCAATAGGTTAGGGGATGTATACTGCGTGCTAGCATTGGCTCATGGGCACTTGTGCGCTGGGTTTGTGTGTTGGTTTTGCATTGAGCTCGCAGACTTGTATTTCCAGGTTTTTTTTGTTTATTAATAACCCTTTTTTTTTGCAGTGCGCGCTTGGTCGATGGGCTTTATGTAAGGCAGTGGCGCTTGGGTGTTTGGCTTGTATGTTGGCTGTTTGATCTCGCGTTGTTGTTGATGCATGTGTTGTTGATGCAGGTGCTTGGCTGTTAGGCTGCGCGACAGGTGCTTGGTTGTTGGTTTTTTTGTTTTGTTTCTTGTGTGTGCAACGCGCACTACCAGGCTTTGCATTTGCCTCAACATCTTTGGTGATGATGAGAATCTTAGCATCATTTGGTCGCCGGGTGGGATCGAAGGCTAAGCAAGCAGCCAAATTTTAGCGTGTTTTGTGGCTACAACTGGCCCAGACTATTTTGGTGTTTTTTTTTTAAAGCACGATTTCTGTGGTTGTGGTGGATTTGTCGATCACGATTGCTTCCAGCAGGAGGACTCTACTCTTTTTTTTTTTCTTGGCCGGCCTCGCTTCGGTTTGGCAGTGGCGAGCGTGGGTTCAGAAGGTAGACAATAGATGACACCTTCGAGTTTCGAGCCTGCGACATGGTGGTGGCGAGGGGTATTAAGGCTGATACATGATTTGTAGGTTGTCTGTGTGGTGGAATTGAGGTAATCCCTTGAAAACCCTCCAAACTTGGAGATATCGAGTACTCGGAAGGATTGAAGAAGCTCCATTTCATACTAAAACACAAGTTACAGAGTCCCCATAAACCTCTGGGGTTTTAGCTCGACCTGTTTTTCTGTTCACCTTACAGCCATGTACAACAGTAAAATACAATATCTTCTAATCTTGTCCCCAAATTTTGTTTTTCTTAGTACTGTATTGTTTAAATTCCTTTTACATGTGAAAATATTTTCTTTCCTTGCAACGATTATTACGTGTGGACAAGAGTTCCTGACATAGTTGCCTAATACGTTTAGGCCAAGTGATATCCTTAAACAAAATTATGCTGCAGTGGCCGACAGAGAAAGTTTTGTCAAACAATGTGCAAATCATTTGACAAAAAAAATTAATGGAAATCTGTTCCTATAGTTTGTAAATGTGTGCTTGGGCACGCCAGGAACACCAAGAGCCCAACCCTTACAAAATAGTTTCCATTATTTCTATAGAGTTGCGAGGAAAAAGTTCCGTATTGTGCTCTCTCCCCCATGGCTTTTTATTCTACATCGATAAATCTGCTTCATTGAGCCCTTCCTTATTTCTTCTTAATCATGGAGGGTTAAATTGTAGTGTGAGCTTTGCAACATTTTCAACTCCTATTCGCGGAAAGCTTAGCCAGGGAACTGAACATAGGGAGTACTCAACAATGCTGCATAAAGCCTTGGAGGGTGCTGTGATGTTAAATACATTTCCAAAAGCTACAGGTGATGTTTTTGCCCTAGTGCTTGAAGCTGGTTGTCTATTTCAATATGATTTCTATTATTTATATTTAAATCTAGTAGGTAAAAAATAAATTTAAATCTAGTTTTGGGCAGAGTAGAATTTATATATCTTTGTTTTGGGCGAGTGGTGTTGGGATTCCTTGATGGTGCTAATGGGGAGAGCTATCTTTATCTTCATTGTTGTTAATGTATTGTGCCATTATTTTTTTTTTGAAAACTATTAAATTCTGTTTGGGTATACATGAAGCAGAATTTAAACTCTAGTATTCAGTGCCAAAGAGTCCTATGAACCTGTTCTTGTACACAAATTCATTCATACTCATGGAACAATTTAACAAAACTAGTGCTGCTGGGATCATAGCAATGCATCCAAAAGCTCTACTGGCCATTATAAGGCCTCTGCTTCCTTTACATTTTCAATATGTATGTCATTTATTTTTATATTTGTGTTAAAAATTTCTGTGCTTGGCTTGCGGGTTAGGTGGGGCTGGCGCTGGAGATGGAGCTTGGCCCTTAGGCCCAGATTTCAAACTAAGGCTCTAATACCATGTGTAGGGACCATAAATTAATTAAGCCCAAAAAAAATTCATAATGTTTAAACAATAAGATTAATCAACAAGCAATTTCATTCAGCATAAGCATATAAGCAGCATAAATTAATTAATGAACAACAATCTAATGAATTACATAACAGAATATAGATACCTCTTGCTAATACTAATTCCCGTTGATCTGGTTGTTTGTCCTCTCTGCTGCTTTGTCCAGCCTACTGCTTTGACCAAACCCTGCCCAAACCGACTAACCACCCAGCCAGCTAGGAGCAGCCTATTCAGCTCCCTAGCTCCAGGATACTGTAAGGAATCCTGGCCCCCGTGCCCAAAACCCTTAGCAACCCGGTGCCCCCTACAATGGTTCACCAAAACCCCAAAATCAAACTCCTCAAAACCAGAAAGATATCCCCCCAATCTTCCACAAAAACACAGACCTCCCCCCTGATAATGCTCCTCCCCCCTAATATTTCATAATCCCTTCCCGTATGACTCTTCCCCGTCATATCTCCCCCCCTCCTTCACCGACTCCCTATCCTCCATTAATTATCTTATCCTCCCCATTATTACCTTATCCCCTCCTTTATTATCTTATCCTTTCCTTTATTATTTTATCTTTAACCTGTCATACGTAAAGTTTCATAATGATTAAATTAAAGTTATTAAGCCCCTTAGTGCTTTACCTAAATCATTGAATGTGTTAAGTAATTAATTAATTAATTAATTAATCAATCAACAGTTATAACAATTAATTAATTAATACTAATCATTGTTTAACTAAAACCATATTAGGACAATTAATTATTTAATTAATTATACTTAATAATCCCTATGCAACTATTTAACCGGGGTTGTTACATGCTTGAGCAAGCTCTCACCCGACAGAGGGAAGAAATGATGGAGAATTTTCGCCACATCCTTCAACGCCTACCGATAACAACTGACGCGTCTTCATCAAGCGACCACTTTGGAAGCACCTCTCCTTTCAAGGTACAAATCAATTTTGATATTCTCGTATTTGAAGGACAGATAGATGCAGATGCCCTAGAAAAATGGTTAAATGTGCTAGAAGGTTATTTCTCTATTCACAATTTATTTGATAGGGAAAATATCATCTTCACACTCCTTAAGGCTCTCCCCCATGTCAAACACTGGTGGGAAACTTACTGGGAGCAAATTTCCACAGAGGAGTCTGGAATATATGGGGCCGATCCCACTTGATATTTTTTTGTGTGTATGCAATCAAGGAACAATATTACCCGGTTGGAAACTATGACGACCAATACATGAGATAGACCACGTTGCGTCAAGAGAGGGGCCAAGCAGTGTCAGAGTTCACCAGTACCTTCCATACCTTTCACACCAAGTTGGGTATCAAATATTATGAGTGGTATTTGGTTCTGAAATACTGTGGGGCTCTACACAGATACGTCCAAAATGAAATGGATTTTCTGGACATCTCATCATTGAGTGCTGCTTATCAATATGCTATTAAAATCAAGCATACATTTAAGAACTAGAAAAAGAGAAAGTTGAAGTATGCAAATGCACAACAACCAAAGAATGGTAAAGATGACCCTAACAACCAGCCTTCAGAAAACCGAATCAAGCCACATGAAAAGAAGGGCAACGAGAAGATGAAGAAGGACACTGGAAAGTGGTGCGATTTCCACAAAAGCCCTTGGCACAACACTGATGAATGTCGCTCAAAACAATCATTGGTGGCCGAGATCAAAGACAATGATTTGAACCCTGATTTAGAATATGATGCAGAAAATAATGCGAAAAGGCAGATCATCGACGCAGACCCCACTTCTACTGTCGCGACTACAACAATTCAATCAGAAGAACCACCGGATCTTGAAGAGGGGGAGCGCCTTTTTCATTCAAAGATGTGGGTGAAGGGGACCCTGTTGCATTTTATTGTTGATAGAGGAAGCCATAAGAACCTTATCTCAACAGAGGTCGTCAAATAATTGGGATTGTCGACAACACCACACCCGCAACCATACAACATCGAGTGGCTTCACCAGGGACACGATCTCCGTGTTATCCATCAATGTCAACTATCATATGGTATCCAACCCTTCAAAGATGAGTTATTATGTGATGTTTCCCCACTTGATGTCTGTGATGTTCTCTTGGGCCAACCATATATGTGGAAGTGCCATGCTATCTACGAGTCTTGACCCCGTAGTGTCATTATTATACTGGGGGGTCATCTCTACAAAATACCAGAGGTAGTTCCAATTACTGTCCCACCTAAACAGTGCCGAAAAGTAGTATCTCATACTACAAAATTCAGCTTCTTCACAATCTGTTCAAAAGGTGAACATAGGGACACTGCAACCACTACAACTTCGTCCCAAGCAACTTCTATCCAATAGAAGCATATCGAAAAGAGTGCAGCAAAGCACAAATATTCCTTCTGCACATAGTCATCTCATGTAGCCCAACTGGTTGAATAGACTCAACCCCGCCAACAACAGGGTTGTGACATCTTTCAACAAGCTAAGCAACACAACTACAAAATGTAGATTCAACAAATGCTTTTCCCTCTACCCTGGGCACTCAACGCAATGGAGACCATTGATTCCCAAGGATGGAGGATTGATCCAGGTGGATATCTGTGGCCACCCACCTATTCCAACTGACTCAAAATGGTCTTCTGACAATTTACTATTTTTAGCAGTTTCTTAGTTCCTAAAATTCTAGGGCCATTTTGAAGGACTAAATGAATTTTTTTTGGGATCGAGCACCTCAATTATAGCCAAATGCTCTCATTGAGCCCCCAAAATTAATCTCCTCGATGATACCTTTCCAACAAGCTATCGTGTACCCCAAACAAAGACGTATGCCAAAGTTACGCCCTTGGGAAGTTGATACACCAAACTACCCAAAACAGGGTCCACAAAACTGTTGGCTTTTCATCTTCCAGGGTTAGGGTTTTGGATGTTATTTATGTTAAAAAGGTCTTTAGAGCCTCATTGTAAAATCATTTTCATGCAAATGTGAGTAGACATCACATCTATTCTCAGAAATAAGTTGCCACCATTCTAGCAAGTCTTTCACTCTATATTTCTACAATTTTGTACATTTCGCTCATTAATAGAAATTGTGTATTACTGTATCTCTGTGTTTATGATTGTATCTCTGATAAATTTCTGTTATATTATTGGATATATGAGATATCTCTGTACATTTATTTATTATATATCCGCTCTCATTTCGTGCCAAAAATAATCTGGATCACTATTATTATGTGTAGCTATTGCATTCTTATTCTATTTTCTGGAAATGTTTGTCTAAATTTGTGAGCATATGATTGTAGATGGTTGTTTTGATACTCGACTATTATGGGTTTGTAGTCATTCACTCATTTTATTTTAATTTTTCTTAGTGAACTAATTCACGGGTTATTGACAAGAGCATGTGTGGTTACTATTAGTCATGCCTGAACACTTGCATTTTGATCTTATATTAGTTGCATTTCATTCTTTAGTTTAGAAAAACATCAATGGTGGAATGGGATACAATTGATGAAACCCCAAATTAGTAATGGTTGTTGGGACAAAATCTGAATGGGTTCCCTATTCTAAATGGTGTGAGGTCTAATTGGGACTTCTCATTGGGGTTAACCCCCGTTGTTGGCTAAGTTCATCTCAACTCATCAACATATTTCCACCATTGAACTATAACCTAGTATCTCCCAATATCATCTATATATTTTCAAGCATCGCCTAACACCTTTCCTAACCATATTGGCTTATTATCACTTGGTCGTATAATGAGCATATGAATTTTTTTCACACATTTTCTTGGATAAAATTCGCTGATAGGCTCATTACATGAAGGACCTACATATATTTCATCAATAATATGGATCCTTTGACTCAAGTAATCATCCATGAGATAAGGTTGTTGTTGAGTATCTTTGTTTATGTCTATTTTTTGTCTTGTTTTCTACCAAAAAGAACCTCTTTGCATTAAATAAATTAACTAAGGCCATGTATGGAGAATTGAAAAAATTCCCCCCATATGTTATCTTTGGAATCCAATATTCTTACCCTCCATCTTCCATTGTTGCACTGAAATGAGTAATATATGATGTTCTTCCTTTCTTCAAGTCTTCCATATCTTTTAGTGTTTTAAATGGTGACAATGTAGGTTCCCCTTTAGGCAAGTCTAGCCTATAATCATCTCCTTTTCTCCATATATTTATGCAATAAGACCATTTCTCATCCCTAATAGTTTCCTTATATTGCATGAAAAGGGTGCCATGAACCATATTTAATTTGACGTATTGATGGGATTTGATACACACAATCTTCTGGCCTCCATCCAATAAGTGTTTCCCCACAGTACTTAAAGTTATAAACCTCGTCAATCAGTTATGGAGTGAAGTTAATTTCATCTTGAACCATTCTATAGCTTTCCATGATATGTGGCAGTGATAATATCTCTTCTTTTCAGTTGAGTTGATAACCTCCCATATTTTCCATTTATATCTTCATGGGTGTGACCAACTGGAAGGATGCTTACATATAAGGTTGTAAAAATATACTTTGTTGTGAGAATGGATGTAAAATTAAAGAGGTAATAGTTCTTTCTATCACCTCCATAATTGTCAAGTTGTAAGAATACAATTAGTGGGAATTTGTTCAAGGAATCTCTTGGCGTTGATAAATCCTACATGTATTCTCTCTTATATTCTTGGGACTTTTCATAGGATTCATTTTGTAGAAGTGCATCCTGTAATGTATGTATCAAAGATCCTTTCTCATATAAAAAATTCCTAAATTCATCAACTGATGGGTCCTGTAACATGTAACATGCTAAGGCATAAAGATAAGCATGATACAATGGAGTTTGAATCTGTATCTAGAAAAGGGAGGCCAAAGTGACCAAAACCCCTAGTCTGATGCCCATGTGTAATCATGTAGTTAGATGAATTGGGATATTGTAGATAGTGCTAATTGACTTTGTCTTCATTCCTAGCCTTGGTATGGAAGTATTTTTCTTTTCCATATTTTCATGCACAACACCCAAGCAATTTATAAGGTTCTTCTATAGTTCCAATCTATGGTTAGAGTAGTCTGAGCAAAAAATTGCAATGTACTCATTGTGAAATTTTTGAACTTGGTGCCAATATATTATCATTTCTAGGTTAGTGGTGCCTCTAAGTTTTTGGAAAAATCTCACAACACTTGTCACACTTTGGAAAGAAAACATGCTTTGTAATTGCAACATCTATAAAATTCCTTCTCCATATATCACTTAAGTTGGATTGCAACACTAGAGGAAGTTTAAGCTTGGAAAGGTCATGATTACACTTTTGAGGAACTATTTTATGTGTATAATTTGTAGGCAATAATTTGAGAGGCATCCTTGTGCCATCTTGATGCACTAAACAAGTTTGGTGATGATATATATCTAAATTTTCATTCACTATATTTCAAATGATGATTATTATTGCTAAAATATTAGACCTTGGTTTTTTTAACCCACAATTTCCATTTACTACCCTTGTGTCACCATTTATAAATTTCCTCTTATAACTAAATAATGTGGCTGTTAGTATACAAAAATATTTATACCATGCATTTTGACAAACCTCAATGCCATCCAATTTCATATTAAGTAAACTCATTTTCCTTACGTTGTCACTTCTATTTATAACTGCATTTAATTCCAATGAATCGAGCACAAATTTCCTTCTTTCATTCTTACCCATGGCTTTGATAAAGTGCCACTCATTACTTAATTAAACATTGGGTACTTTATAAAGACATTCATTTTTACAACATATTTCATATTTTAGTCATTTGATGAAGCCATATTCATCTTCATCTCCACTAGAACCTATTTTTCTTACACACCCATGAGATGAATTTGGCTTTGGAAATTTGTGGTGATTATATGGTTTTGTTGTGACTAATTTGCCATAAGAGCAATTCATACCAATGGGATATTCCAATTGTGGAAGTGAATATTCTAATGCTCTCCACATATTCAACTCTACCTCTAATGAAATTTCCTTCAACTTACATCTAATCAAATCGAGCTAAGGTGCACCAACTAGTAAATAGGCCACCTTATCAAAGAACCCTATGATAAACTAAAGTGGGTACAAGTTTGTCTGAAAAATTTATAGATATGAATACCAAAATGAAGACCATTTAACATGCCCAATTATACCACTTATCCTTCAAGAACATTTATAATAGTTCTCTCAACAACTTACTTATTATCATATGAGCATAGATGAGTTAGCTTCAACGATACACCTTTAAACTTCTAGTTGTGATATTTAGTGTATGAAGAAGATGATCATTTTGATTAGTGAAGCCCTTGAACCTATACTAAGATCCTATTTTTTGGTCTAACATTTGATCTATTAGCCAAGATATTATCTTGTAAGGTTCCACTAAGGGGTATATATTGCAAGGTGGCAAAATTATTTCCACCATTACACCAACATTATGTGATCCCAACTGCTAGCGGGAAAACCCCCCTATAACTATATCAGGGTTTAGGATATAGACATAGAAAATGGCCTCCTAAAAGTCAATCTAGTTTCTACACTACCCCAAACATACCAAAATAAATGAACATAAAGCAGCAGAAGATAAGATCGTTATCTATACCTTTTACCCAACGTTTGGTGATGATCTCCTCAAGCTCTGTAGCTCCAAAGGTTACAAGTCTCCTCCCAAAACTGACCTGCATCCAATACTAGGCAAACAAGGCTACAAACATGCTATTTCTATTCATAAATTAGGGTTAGATATCAAATGTTATGTATAAATCAAAGAAAAGACACAAAACATCATCATTTGGGACATGGAAAAGAGATTATTTTATTCATTAAACAAAGATTGAAACTTGCAATCCTCGCAGGCCATCGTTCCGTGAACCTGGTCCGAGATCCTCTTTACAATGCTCCAAGTACACCTTCAATAAGCCTCTTCTCACAATATACTAATCACCTCAAGGGAAGAGAATGGATTGAATGGAAGAAAAGGGGTTGAAGAGGGAATGCTGAGGCAATAACTCACAAAAGGTTGCAAATGCTTGGGAAAGGAAGGGAAGTGAAATTGGGCAGAGTTTCACCGTTCTAATGCTTGGTTGTGGAATGAGACCCCAAGACCTCCTTTTATATGACAATGATGGTTATTCGGTTAGGGGACGAGCTATAACAGGTGAATTGGTTGGAAAACCTTCAATAACACGTAAATTCTACCGAATCCCTTACAACTTTTAATTTTTGCAACTTTTGGAGGTATACATGGGTTTTTTAGTGTGCAACAAGCGTATGTACGTGGGCTGTCTAGCATGCAACAAGCGTATGTACGCGGGAAGTAGTGAAGCAGGGTGTGCATGCTCTAAAAATTGTTTTTTTAAATAGAACTCCTCATAAGTGATTTGGAAAATTATGCAAGCAATAAGGCCAATGCCATGTATGCATGAGTAGGGCATTTTAGGGCTATAACACCAACATCCTTCCTTGGATAATGTGGTCCTCAAGCATATTTGAGATAAAACCCAATGCTATGCGTATCTCTTTATTTGAACATATATGTTTTAGTATGACATGGTGTGCAAGGAATTCCTTCTTTTCTTTTGGACAAAATTCATAGACTCATCTTGCTCCCTATCATATTCATACTTTGATGTAGAATCATCCCCTAAATCTATATCATCCAATGAATCACTATCATCCTTTGAATCACTAGACATTGAGTCACGTAAAAAACCATAATTTGTTTGAGGTATTGAGCATTCACTATGCTTACCCATTTGCATCTTAGGCCAATAAACAAAGTACATTCCATATCGTTTGTCTAACATAGTCACCAATTTGATGAGAACCCTCTAGAGTTCTCATTTTTTTTTTTTTTTTAAGGTCACATTTATTGGCTATATTTATCCCCATTTCAGAAAGTGGTGTTATGGGTAGTAGGGATAATTTTAAGGATGGAAATTTGTCTTAAAATGTAGAAACATTGGCAAATATTACTAGTCCTTAATATGTAAGCTGTAAAATGTTGGTGATATTTTTGTAAAAACATTCAAATTTCTATAAAAAATAATTATGTTTGGTGATTTTGTATAGTTTATAAAAAATCTTGGTGATTTTTAAGGTAAAATGATTTTAGCCCATAGAATTTGGGCAAATTATTTTTAGAAAAAATGGAAATTGATGTATCTTTTTCTAGGAAAAACGTGGAAAATTAGCCCATGAGCGTAATTTATCCCCTAAAATTTTCCTTTATGGGTAGCACCCTTTTCATTTTGAGGTTAAAATTACAAAATTTTGCAATTGTGATCTATAAAGTTGTAAACGAAAACCTTAAAATTGATCCATGAATACAAAAGTGGTGCTCCCAACATCAATCCCTTTTTATTTATTTATTTATTTTTATTTTTCAGGGTTAGAACTACAACTTGTTTGAACTTGTGGCTTTGATAACCAATACCATTTCAAACAAAAATCTTAAAATTGACTCCCAAATTGAAAAGTGATGCTAGTAGTAACATTATTTTTTTTAGAGTTAACATTACAACTTGTTTAAAACTTTGAATTTAACAACTCATAATGTTGTGAATTGAAACATCAAAATCACCCTTCAAATTAAAATGTGGTGCTATGAATAATATAATAGATTTTTGTTTCGAGTTTAAAATTGCTAATTTTTTTTGAAACTATAGCTTAAAAAATTGACATAAAAAAAATCACAAAAAATAAAAAATAATAAACAAATAAAGGAAAAAAACAAATATACATGGAAAGAACCCAAACAAGGGGAAACACATGCTTATATATAAAATTAGAAAAATATTATGATTAAAAAAAATTATAGACAAACAAAAAAAAACTCAAATTAGTAAAACAAAAGAAACAAATTTAAAACAACTATATATATATATATATATATATATATATATATATATATAANATAACAAGTTAAAAAGGAAGAAAGGAAAAAAAATAAAGAAAAAAAATAAAAGAAAAATAAACATATTAATATAAAAAGAAATATTAATAAAAAATTAAACAATTCTTTTTTTAAATAAATAAATAAAAATAAGAAAAAAATAAATAAACAAAACTTAGAAAATTTCAAAAGATGTGCCCCCTTCTCTTATTATTAGTTTTTTTTTTTAAATCTTTGTTTTTTTGTTTTTTAATGTGTTTTTATAATTATTTTTTATAAATTTTTTTAGACTTTGTTAGTTTTATTTATTTATTTTTTGTTTATTTTTTGAAAATTTATATGTCAAGTCTTAATAAATTATTGAAGAATATAAGAAGATGTCATTCTGTTGAATATCAATAAGAATAAAAATATTATTACATATAATTTTAAAGATAAGCTATGAGTTAATAAAGGGTTAGATGATAAAAAGGAGATAAGACACCACAAGGAGGTTGCCAAACCTAATATAGAAGATCAAAAGTATATCTGAGTCGTGCCTAGCACAAAGAAGAAAATCAACAATGCTAAAATACAAACCAACTCCCATGAGTTACATAGTGAAACTGAGCGTTGGAAAAATTCCACAACGCCATGGGACACAATAATCTGTCATCTTTGTGACACTAAGAGGGTTGAAGCTAAAAAACATTTTCTCATAGAGTGCCCTTGCTTATACCCAAATTAGATCATAATTTCAAAATATCTATCACGACTGTATCCTTCCTAACGTCCCAAGTCAACAAAACTATAGTGATCTTGGAACGCTTCTCTAAATGTTTTTTGAGGGTAGAAATAAGATTATAAAGAAATCTAAGTAAACTCTTACCTTTCTTAAGGTCCGATAAACCAATTTTGGTCTCGATGGATGTTGTTCACCATCATCATATATATATATAGACACAAACACATAAATTTTAAAAAGTTAAAAAAAAACTAAAAAAAACATAACAAAGTTTTAGAATTTTTCTAAAAATTAGTTTAAAAAACACATTAAAAAAAGATAGATTAAAAAAACTAATAATGATGGAGGAGGGGGCGATTCTTTTGAAATTTTGTTTGCTTTTTTTCTTATTTATTTTTTAATATTTCTTTTTATATTGATATGGCTATTTTCCCTTTCTTTTCTTTTTCTATTGTTTTTTTTTTCCTTCTTCTTTTTAACTTGTTTTATTTTATTTCACTTTTTAATTTGTGTGTGTTTTTTTTTTAATTTTTAATTAATCAATTTATTTTAATTATTATGTTTTTTTATTTATTTAAATCATCATTTTATCTATATAGATGTAGATGTAGATGTAGAGATAGATATTTCAAAAACGATTCCCATTATTTTGGGTTTTTTTCCATATATATATATATATGATTTTGTTTGCAATAGCATTGGTTTTTTAGGTCATGGTTTCAAAAGCATTGCAATTATAATCTTGAAAGAAAAATGAATGTGCTACTTCTAGTACCATGTTTTGATTTGGAGAGTGATTTTGAGGTTTTGGTTCACAACGTTATTGGTTGTCAAGGCCACGATTTCAAATAAATTGTAATGTTAACCTTGAAAAAAAAAAGGTGCTACTACTAGCACAACGTTCATTTTGGGGGTTAATTTAAAGATTTTTGTTTGGAATGGTACCAATTATCAAGGTCACGATTGCAAACAAGTTGTAATTTTAACATTAAAAAAAAGGTGATGCTAGGAGCACCACTCTCTAATTTGAGGGTCAATGTTGTGAGATACACATGCAATGACTTATGGATCCTAATTTTAACATGCCATTTGATTGGTAGGCCCTCAAGAGCTTCATTAAGGGTTTTGTTTGCAACTTTACAAGGATTTAAGACCATGGTAGTAAAATGTTCTAATTCTAACCTAAAAAAAAAGAAGGTGACTATAGGAGCACCACTTTTAGATTTGAGGGTTTATTTTGGTGTTTTTGACCCAAAAATATGATTATTTAGGGACGCAGTTCTTATTTAAAGGTCATGGTTCTAATCAAGTTTTTAATTGTGTTGTCTACCAATGTCTTTATTTCTTAATTCATACAAGACAATGGAACCTCTCCATTTTCAACATTCACAATAGAATAATTAACTTTGACATCATTTACAATGTAGCTATTTTCTATTTTGGTAGATTTTACCTTCTACAAGTTTTGAATTCTCCAAAATAATTCTACATCTTCTCCATCCACCAATACAAGATATATTATTGACAATCTGTAATTTAACAAGAAAACCACTTGTCTTTGTAAAACAATGAAATTCATATTTATACAAAAAATATTTGCATTGATCCATAGATTTATGAAAAAATGAATTGACCCATTAAAAATACAAGTATGAGAAGTTATAATTATAATACATTGAGAACACTTTGAAGTTTAAAATTATTTCCCTTGTTTGAAGATTTACTTGCAATAATCAATTGTATGAATGGATTAGTAAGTATAATCAGTGGTATGAATGGATTAGTAAGTTAAATTATTCCATCAAACTAATCCCTTTTAGTGGTATGAATGGATTAGTAAGTTAAATTATTCCATCAAACTAATCCCTTTTGGTATTATGGATTTAAAACTATCTTATAAAGAGATATTATCCATTTGCTAAGTTTGAGAGTAAGGAAAAAAGTATTCGAATCATGATATGGTTGGTAAGAGTCTCTATTTGAAGATTAGGACCACTCTAAAAAATGAGACCCATCCACTCAAATATTCAAAGAGGAAGGCCCCAATTCAGTAATTGGGGTTGATTACAAAATCAATACATAGGATAGGTAGGTTAATGAATGGAGGGTCATATTTGAAAACTAAGCCCAATTTTCAAATCGAGTAAGATTTCGACCAAGGAAGGTAAGAAAAGTGTTATTCATGATGATCCTAAAGTACTTTTATAACTTCAGTGATTCCAAAGCCATTGCAGTAGCTTGAAGGGGAAAAGTGGATTTTCCCCCTTAAGAACCTCTAATATATATATATTTTTCTTATACCTAAAGGGGGATCGTTGGAAGTACCTACTTTTTTTTTTTAATTAGAGAAATAAATATATTCTAAAATTATTATACATTAACACTTGTCATCTTCACTTGATTATGTGATAATATGTCCATATTAAATTTAATATAGGAGACAAGAATGAAGAAATTATTTAAGCTCTCTTCTTCTCATGTGAGGATGATTTAGTTTGTAGCCCTTGCATCAATAATGCAATTTTCTTTTACTTATTAATAAAATTGTGTGTCCAAGGACACTTTGGTATCATAGTGGTATCAAAACTTTCTACCATGCATATGTTTAAGATGAGACTCCATTACTGAAGATATTGGAATACTCTATAGTGTTGGCAACATTTGTATGGTACATTTGTTGTCTAATTTTGTTAAGGAAAAGAAGGCGATTGAATCCTTAGTTCAATTTTGAATAAGATCTAAATATAAAAAAATCAATTTTTTAATAGTGACTATTAGGGTTATTGATGAAAATTAGATCTATATTTTTCTACCTTACTCTATCCACCTACCTACTTCTACCTTCTCTACCACCCACATTACTAATAATTTTCTTTTCTCTGAGGAAAGAGCAATAGTTATAAATTGTTTGTTTTTTTCTTTTTGTTGTGTCCATACTTGAATTATGTATAAAGAACCAAGAACCAAACCTCCTTTCATTTCAATGGTGTATGCTATTGGATTTTCTCATAAGAAATCAATCTGAAGGCTCAAAGTGCATTTATTAGAGACATACTTTTGCATATAACATTCTCTCCTTTTATGGACATTGTTGTCCTCAAAATATTTGAGGGTCCTCTTAATCAATATAGGCCCACTTTGGCTTCCTTTGATGACGAATTAAAAAACATAGAGCTTTAAAATTCCATGCTCTAAACCCAACAATGGCCTTGGGGTCATCCACAATGGTCTCTAAGGCACATCATTTGGAATTAGAGGTTTCAAGTGCCAACTCAACTATCCCATTCCTTGGCACCTTCAGAGAGACCCATCTTGGAATGAACTAGCTTCACAATGGTACTATTCTTCTCATGCATGACCATGTGTTAATTTATTTGCATCACTCTTTTGTATGACATGCTTCTAGCAACTAGGATAACTAAGAAACCATCCCCTTCCTTCATTCAAGGGCGTGGTGCTGATTGATTCAGTTGCAAATTGAGAGCAAGATATTGTATGAGTTAGCTATGCATGGCCCATAAGCCTATGACCTGCAAAGAAAAACCAAATCCAAATTGCTTTCTCCTCCTTATGCTGGTAGTTGTTTACAAGGCCATATCAAGTTGGGCCACGAGTTCAAAATTTTAGGTTATTCATGTGATTATCATGTGTAATTGTTGAGGAAATAAAAGTTTTTTATGCTTCTAATCCATGGCCATCGCCTCTAGAAAGGTTGTATCATCCTCGCTACATGATGGCACCTAAAACTTACCCACTCATCCAAATCAACCCATCAATCACCCATAGATCACCTGGAAAATTGAATAGGGCACATCGTCTCAAAATCACTCAATCATGTTGTTGATGTTTAGATCTGTTAAGATCGAAACAACAACCTCATGAGGATAAAATCCCCCTTTATTTTTATAGAGGTGGTGCTCCTCTTTTAATTTCTTTAAATATTCTTCTTTGGAGATCTTAGGATATGAAAATGAGACAATGCTCAAAAGAAAACTCCAAATATTTATTGCTTTGATTTATACATGGAATGGTTCTCAATAACCTAATCTGATCTTTATATGCAACAAGTAACTTCTTAACAATGAAAATACTGAAGGAAGGCTTCAATATTTTCATTGTTAAGAAGTTACTTGTTGCATATAATGATCAGAAGTTACTTGTTGAAAATGTAGGATACATCCATATCTTCTCACAAGAAAAAGGCTAAAATAATTTTCAACAAGGCTAAAATAAAATAAAGGCTAAAGTACTTTAAATGAGTTTTGCATTTAAAACATAAGCGAATTTGATAAGCATACTTTAAACATCTCACACTCAGAAATCCCAAGATCTAAAACATCATTGAAGTCATGCCCCTAAGCAATTCTATGTCGAATTTAATTCATGAAAGATATTCTTCATTATACAAAATCTATTTGATAGTCACATACATGTATGTGAATATTCTGTGATCATGTAAGAAAATTATTGGAAGATAATAAGAGAAACACTCAAGAAATCAACTTTATATTCATTTCAGAAACATGAACAAAACGCCATGAGAAAATGGTGTAGACGAAGAAGAATGATGGAGAAGATGGAGATATTTTTTGCTGATCAAAATCTTGGCTACATGTTGATGGTGGACCCTTTCTTTTCTGATCTTTTTCTCTAATAATGCAACCTTCTCTAACCCTTTGATGGAGTTCTCTTTTGCTTTTTAAAATTTGCTCTTTTAACTCCTTGAGGCAGTTAGGGTTTTCTCTTCTTGAATTTTTCCACATGCTTTTCTTATTGAAATACACTTTAATTAATGCTTCATTAAATCATCATTAATGAATCTGTATCATTTACATTTGTGCCTCGAATTGGGCCTTTTTCATATTTAATAATATATATATATATATATATATATATATATATATATATATATATATAAATCCTTATTTTTCAAATAAATTAATTTATTGTATTTTAAAAGAGAGGACTGTATTTTAATTTTATGGATGTGATATTCAATTTATAAACCATGGAAAATAATTTGGATGTAAACTTCATCATCTCAGCTTTCCAATGAGTCTTTCTGAGCTATATTTCAATTTTTGGATCTCAAGATATGAGCTCATGAAGTTGAGGTACCAAGTAGATTTATCAGAACACCATACAAACTATTTCCAACTGTTCTTTCAATTTATGAGGATATTATGGCCAATTTCATCTCTTTAAACCTATTCCATAATATTCCACATCAAATTGTCTTTCCAACTAGGTATATTTTGTTGAAAATAGAGGTTGGGAGCTCAAGATACAAGCTCAGGAAGTCAGAGACTCAACCATCGTCCATTAATTTCGTGGGTCATTCTTAACCCTTGATTTAAATTTTCCTTTTCTTTTGAAATTCCCATCCCACATGCATTGTGGTGGTTGAAACATTGGTGTTTATAATGCAAAGTCCTTCCTTATTATTCATGTGAAGTAAAGGAACTTATGAAAGCCATGCCTTAGCTTAACTCTTAGTGCCTTAGAAAAACTCATATCCTGGTAATATTTTGGTCACCAAGTAATTGCCTAGTCATCACCCAGTCAACCTGTAGATGTACGACACATCACATCCAATCATCATCTAGTCACTTGCCACATGTCATTTGGATATATGTCTAGAAAACTTAGGACAAGATAAATAATATTAAAATAATTTGAGGATTTCGTGGGGTTATGTGAAATACAAAAAATGAAAATAAAAGAAAATGAGAACATGGAAACGTGGAAATGACCGAGTATGGAATATGTGGTATATAGATTAGAGTGAAAGAAAGAAAAATGGTTTAGTATGGAGATGAGAGTAAGGAAGAGAGAAAAGAGAAAAATGGTTAAGTATGAGAAGAGAAGTGAAAGGAATATTAGACTAAGTATGCGAGAAATGAATAAGGGAACATTAGAGCAATGAGAAAAATAGTTAAGTATAGAGAATAGAGTAAGAAGATTAGTGAGGAAGGAGAGTCGAATGGAAGAGGGAAAAATGAGTAAATATGGAATGAGTGGAAGAGAGTAAAAATGGTTAAGTATGGAATAAGAGTATGAGAGTAGAGTGGAAGAGAGTAGAGTGAAAGAGGGAAAAATGGTTAAGTATGGAAATGAGAGTAAGAGAGAGGAGAGTAAATAATGGAAGGTAGAAAAATGGCTAAGTATGAGAAGTGAAGGGGATATGAGAGTAATGAGAAAATGGAAAAATGACTAAGTATGGGATGAGAGTATAAAGATAGGTGAAGAGATAAGAGAAGAAAATGGTCAAGTGTGGAGATGGATGGATATGGAAGGTGAGAGAAATGACTAAGTGAGGAGAGTACTTAGTCAAAAATTTGGAAATGAAGAAGAAAGGTGCACCATACTTAGACAAATTCTTCTTGCCACTTTTCAAAGTTCTTTTTGCAATCTCTCTGCTGGATTTTTGAACAAAACTATGAATATATTAGGCATATGAAGTCGGATTTCGATTCCGAAAAATGCGTGATGAAGCTAATATTGGAGGCTATGTAATGAACTTATAATCGTTCAAAAATCTTCTTCTTCTGATGCCAATATTTTTTTATTATACCGAGAGTGAGAAAATATAGGTGACTGCATTTTTGATCAACACACGTCAAGTTTTATTTGATTGCATATTTAAGGTTTGAATGGTTTATTAAAATAAAGAAGGGGAATTCAAATAATCTATTTATAAAATAAAAGTAAAAGGATTTAAAATACTTTAATTAAAAAAATTATTTTGAAACTTTTGGATCATTACTTTATGCCTTTCATAAGAATTCTTTGGGAGTTAAAAATGTGATGTAATTTGGAGAGTGAAGTATTGTTTAATTAAAGGGAGTGAAAAGTTAATGTTGTATTGTTTAATTCTTCGGTGTTAATGAAAAAATAAAGGGGATTCAAATGTGAAATTTTGAATTTTTTTTTTGTTGAAAAGTAATGTGTAACAAGAATTCTATAAGAGTTGATTAGAGCCAAGTGCAAAGCTTAATTAATGTTTTTTTCATAAGACTATAAGTGGGTCAAGGCCAAGCCCATATAGATATTTTCTATTGAAGAGTGATCTGTGTTTACAGAGTCTCTCATGTGGTGCATTTGATGATTTGTTGATTAGTGTAATTGGTGCAAAAATTCACATAATTGTTTTCAAGGAAACCACTCATCATAAAAAAATGTCAAATCTTTTAAATCTATTTTCAAAATTAGTAAATTAGAGGGCTCCAAAAATTATAAAACTTGCAGTCAAAATATATAAAGCACATTCATATATAATGAACTATGGATTGATATATCTAGTGGAGATAAAAAACCACTAAACTCATTGATACTACTCCATTGGCTAAGTGGGAACTGAAAGATGAAAAATCTTTGACACTCTTAAATTCTTCCATGAATGAAGAAATGTACATTCACATTGAGAATGCTCTTGATGTATGGTCTACTTGGAATACTTTGAAAGATTTGTTTGACACGACTTGAAATAAAATGGTTTATCTTCAATTAAATTTGTTTCAATGGAAATTAAATGGTGGTGGTGATGTGATGGAACACATTTCCATATTAAAGAACATCAAGCAAGAAATAATTAAGGGAGGATTTCCTACAATTGATGAAGTTTGATGGTAACCATATTGATTGCAGGGTTGCCACCCTCCTATAAGAATTTTCAAGAAACTCTATAGTTCACTAGTAAGTTGAAGATAACTTCATTTGATTAGGTGAGTGAATTATTGTCTCAACATGATAAAACATTTGGGGAGAAGAAACAATACAAAGAAGATGATTTTTATACAAGATCAAGCTAAAGTAAGACATCAACTCAAAGTTCAACAAGAAGAAGTGCTCCCATTAAAACTAGAAACTTAAGTGGAAATCAAAATCAATTTTCTTATAAAAGATGTAGCCAAGTTCATATCCAAGGAAGAGGAAACAAAAATTTCAATAAATAGGGTTCAAAATATTTCAAACGAAGTCAATTAGAAGGACCTACAAATCATAACTATTAATATGAAAGAGGTAAAGACTTGAGTCAAATCACATGCAAAAGAAGTAATAAAGTTGGCCATTATGCACCAAACTGTAGAACTCCTAATGATAAGTTGCTTAAGTTCAAGTAAGATTCAGCTTTAGCACAATATACAAATGCCAAAGATCTGGATGATGATCAAAATAGTTCTAAGTATGTGTTTACTACTCTTCAAAAATTAGAGTTAAGAGATTTAGTGGTCTCTAAATACTCTTTTAAAGTGAATATGAAGATGCTTGGATAATGGATATAAATGAAACACAACACATGGCATTTAGATGAGATTACTTCTAGTCTTTTCATGAATGCAAATTAAATTCAATATTTTTTTGTTGATGGAACCACACATACATGACAAGAGAAAGGTTCTGTAAAGGTTTTTCTCCTAGGGGTTGGAGAGAAAATGATTTATAATGTTTGGTATGCACCGACATTCAAGAAACAAATGTTGTATTTAGTGTTAATTTGAAAATCATGGTATCAAATTATCATGGAAAATGGATTGGTTAAAATCAACTCAACAAAGGAAAATTTCAAAACAATAATGATAGGTTATGAAGATGGAAGAATCCTAAGAACGAAAAGGAGGTTCACTCTTAGGAAGCGAGGTTTTGCAACAATAATTGATTCAGGGAGTTCACCCATAAGATTATGGCATGTTCGATATGGACATTTGAATTTTGAAAGCCTTTCACAACTTCAAAAACAAGGAATGGTAAGAGGGATACCAAACTTTAGAAAGGAAAATGAAATATGCGAAGCTTGTATTTATGGAAATCATAACCAAGAAGAATTCCCATTTGGTTCATGGAGAGAAAATATATGCTTGCAACTTATCCATGGTGACATTTGAGAAAATTTAGAAACATCTCTTGGATGATTTAAGTATTTCCTACTTTTCAATAATGATATTAGTCAATTGACTTGGGTATATTTACTAAAATAAAAAGTAATGGAATTTGAGAAATTCAAGAGTTTTTGTCATCTGGTTGAAAAAGAAACTAAGGAAAAAATAGCCACTTTGAGGAGAGATAATGGAGGGGAAATCACTTTAAATGAATTTCAAAATTATTGCAAGGATAAAGGAATAAGAAGGAAATTTAGTAATTCCCACACTCCACAACATAATAGAGTGATAGAAAGGATGAATAGAAATTTGATGGGTATGGTGAGATTTATGTTGAAATTTCAAGGGTTAATCTCTTCCTATTGGGTTGAAGAAATACATATTGCAGTTTATTTAAGGAATATATCTCCCACTACTTCTATGGATGGAATCACACCATTTGAAGTCTGGTACGATTTTAAACCAAAATTTAAGCATTTTTGTGTCTTTGGTTCGATATGATATGCTTTAGTTCCTAAAGAAAAGAGGACTAATATATAATCTCACATTATGAAGTGTATGCATATTCCTATGAAAAGAAGGCATATTGACTCTTATGTAATGTTAAGTTTGTTGTGAGGTGGGATGTTATATTTGATGAAATAAAAAGTAATGATGTTTGTTACGAATTTTTACTTCCTATGGTTTTTGGGTCAAAACCACAACATATCAGAACCCAAGGAAACGTCTCTCAGACTCTAATTAAATAATCAATTAGGAATAAGCACCTACAATAACTAACTTTTTATAAAAAAAAGGAATAAGAATGCACCTGGAATCCTATGTTTGAAGTAGATTCCATTTGATGTCTTTCGCTATGGAAGTCCTTCACAACAACTCTCTGAAATTCCTACAGACAAAGAAGTATGCAACTGCAAGAAACTAGTTATCCGCTAACTAACTTAATGTGATCAATTTAGATTCAATGTTAGATTCAAAATAACATACACATAATATCATCATAATCATAAATTAACAAAAATAATCGGACGAGAATGAGAATTACGTTTTTTAATGACAATAAAAGGGGTTGGTTACAATTTGTAGCCGCTGTGGCATGATCACACTTTGCACTCTAACAGGTCCAAGGAAGACAAAGGTGTTCTTGACAAGATAAGGAGAATGAAAATTCTGGAAACGAGGGTTTCCAGGTATATGGGACAATTTTAGACACTAGGGAAACATGGCACTTGCAAGATAATCTTCAAAAGGCCAACATAATGGTGCATTTCTCATCCATCTTTTTCCTCCACCCCAATGCTATCTTTTATACTTAATTTTTATGGTTGGAGTCATTATGTATGGGCTTTAGGAATTTAGGGAACGAAAAAATTTGTAAAATCCGCCCAAAATATTGTGATTATATTTTTTTGAGCCAAAATTAACATGTATGCAGGTTGCTAACAGGGAACCCGTGTATGTACGCAAGTTTCTTTAAGGAAAGTCACACACACTTTGATAAATGGGGTTTTTAAATAAGTTTTTGAGGAGGAAGAAGGGGATTTAATTCTTGCAAGTAGGAAAAGGGACGTAACATAGGCCAATGAGTCATCATATGCACATGTAGTGGAAAATTATGCTATAACAGATGCCCCCTAATGTGTGAGGTTATAAGGGAAACTAATGGATGAAATACATTGCAAAAGTCATGAGATAGTGGAGGGGCCATTGGGTAGGAGTAGTTGAAAACCAATCTCGAAAAAATACCTACAACATAAACAAGTAAGATACTCTCTTCTCAAGTCGAGCATTCCCATGCTTGAGTGTGATGTAAGCATGGCCGCAAATCAAATACACTTCAAATCCATGAATGATAAAACTATAATCGATGTCCATGTACATGAAAACTATACACAACGGATCCATGTAATAGATACATAAATAGTAATCATGGCCATGAAAAATACATAGTGGATTCATGTCTCAAAATCAAAGTAGAGGATATCTTGAGCCAAAGTAGTGAACAAACTGATCCTCTGCAAGTACTAATGTTTGTGAGGGTGGGGCAATGAATATAGGTCAAGTAGGAGCACGAAATATGTGTTTCTCGTACTTTACCCGAATTCTTCAAAACGATTTGCCTTGGTATGAGTCTACACTATGTGAATACAAGTGTTGAAGTCAAACATAGTGAGACACCATTTCATTACCGATCATTGAGGTATACCATTAACAAATGTGAGACAACCCACCGATGATAATAATGGGCGTTAAAGTACCTAGTACAATATAACATGTGTGAATAAATGAGCTGATGTCGAACACCTGGTAGAATTTACCGATCAGGGGACATTGATGTATTCCCACTGTCAATAGCGAGGGAACCTACCACTGATGAGTTCAAGCCCCAAGGTACTAAAAATGACTCTAGATCCCTGTCCCAGAAAAAGATGTGCTGAAGTCGATGGAAAGAGATTAATTGGAAGGAGGGAATTAAGGCATCCCCCATCATCCAACACGAGGAGTAGTACAAGGACAAATATTTGGAAGGAATCGAGCAAAAAAGATTGTAAGGACCACACTAAGGTACGACTCTGACATGCACCAGGTGGAATAGAACACAACATAGACTCTTTGAATAGTAGTCAATAATGGGGATTATTGACAAAGACGAGGATTCCACCAATGGGGTCAAATGGAAATCAAGGTTCCGCATGAATCCCTATGTGTGATGATGGTTGTTGATGTCAAACATAAGGGAAACTACTCATTCAACAACCAATGATGGTTTTTCATTTGCTGAGTGCAAGGTCACCCATCAATAATGTAAATAGGCCCATGGTGTAACTCTAGGTCATACTCTCAGAGCAATGTGTCATAGTCGATAAGAGAAGTCCCGCCAGGAACAAGTCAATGAGGACCTTCTATAATAGCACGAGTGGGATACAAATATACTTATGATACTGAGTAATATTTGAATAACACGAGAAGGCCGACTTGAAAAGAAAAGGTTTCTACAGAATGATCGACACATGTTGACTTCCCTTGAACAAAGACACGACACAAAATGTGACTTAGGAAGCATGGATTATAAATTGGGATATGTATGTGACACAAGAGGTGTCAAGAAACGCTCCATATGACTGGAAGAATAACCAATCAGAGGAGATTATGCTCAAAAATGAGAAAAAGGGCCTCTTAAAGCCATACTAAACCCAATAATGAGATGACGACTCATAAGATTGTGTTTTTTTCAAGGGAGACACAAGTAGCTTCCATATGTAAAATATTTAGACTCATCCCCATCTTTTTTTTATTATGTTTTTATGTTTTTTGTCTTTTTCATATTATAAATCCTAAAAAAGAATAAAATAATTCTATAGTACAATAGAGTGAACGAGCATCGCGGGTGAGAAAACTAGTTCCAAGCACACAGAACATACCTATGCTCAATGCAATTAAACACGTGCAAGATATGGATGCTCGAGGGGAACTTTCCTTTGGGGATAAGGTGTCAAGTCGCAAAAGAAAAAAATTGCAAGGCTGGTAATTATTCGAGAATACATACAATTGGCTTATACAATAGCAAGCTGAAGCCCCGAAAAGTGAAAGTGATCACTATGTTATGAAGTTACAACTTAACACAAAATTTTGGAAGCTGTAGGGGTAATTTGGCCATAAAGTTTTTGAGAAGAAGTAATTAGGCTTCATCACAAAGTTGTGATAAGACTAAACAGAGCTTCTGAGCCTATAAAACTGCAACATGAGTGTCAAAATGACGAGTAAGGTACTAACTAGGACACTCATAAAGGGGTAAGCTCTACCATTCATCAACAACAACTTTAAAGCAAATTTGAGGGGGTGATGCTGTGAATGAATGAGATTGACCCTATGGTGAAATTGTGATTGGTAAAGATAAATGCATTATGCAAGCGGAGTGAAACCTACCCTAAATGCATATAATGACCATAACATATAGATAAGGGAGTCTTGCAGGTATTAGCCAAAAATAGATTAGGAAGAAGATATGCAACTTCAACGCAAAGTCATGGCGGGACTAAACAAGGCTCCCAATCCTATGAAACTATTTCAGCACGGGTGCTAGAATGTAAGCCATGGTCTAACTAGGGAACCCATGAACGATAGGCTCTACCACATGAATTACAACACTTCTAAACAATAAAGAAGGTTTTGTTTCGTAACATAGTGGGGTTGATCCTAAGGAAAATATGTAATTGATATGGATAAATGCAATATGCAGGCAGGGCAATACCTTCTCTACATGCCAGTAAAGACCACAATACTCGCCGATGAAATCGAAAAATGCCACCAGATATACAAATATGTGTAAAAATGAAATCTCTCAAAGACAATTGCATAAGAAAACAACTCCCGAGTGCTTTATTAGGTTAAACGGTACACAATTATTAAAAATGAGGGAAAAATATTTGAAAAAGTGAAAAAAATGTGTTAAAATTAGTATAAAACTCATTTTTACCATTCCATTTTTGTTTTTTACCCTTTGGAGAGCAGTGAATCCCTATTTACCTTTCAAAATTATATGAAGCACAACATGGTTGACATGTATGAAGGCCCAACTAACAGGATGCAAACATGGAAAGATGGAAAATTTGTGCTATGGAAGCATCCTATGTTTTTTTTCCAATCCTAGAGTGGACATCCATCCTCACTGTAACGTTCCCCCAGCCACCCGCGGGCCGAGGGTCGCCACTCTAGAGAAACCTCTCATGCTCAGACACTAGTCGGTAACATCCCTAGTCTTAACAGGCCAAACCATGCTACTCTAGGGAACGCTTTCGTTCCCTTACTGCGGAACATACGGTAACATACCCAGTAGTCAATTGAGCTATGCCACAAAATTTTTCTCTTTAAACTGCATGCAACTTAAACATATACATACAACACTCTTGCAGAAGCTTTACATATAAACATAAACAAACAATTACTTTCTGTAATATATGACTTTTCTACTGAAATAACAGTAACTACAGATATGCAACATATATAGGGAATTACCCATAAACATACAGGCAATTATAATCACATATATGATAAACCGTAACATAGGGATGTAAATAACAAAGCAACATATCATTTTATCATACGATTGGTACTTATCTTGGAAAGATTGTCACCAACTGCGTACAGACCGTCCACGAACCTCTCAGCCTTAGACTACAATATTAATCACTCTCAACAGTGAGTCACCCCCAAGCTGGGTCAGCCACGATACGAATGCATGTCCCCAACTGGATACTTGTCATATCGGAAGTTACTTTGGTCCACTTGTCCCCAACTTTAGAACTTAGGATAAAATAATTATCCATACATTATACTTTTAAGAAATATTAATATAATATTCCCTTTACTTTTGACCCTCCCTTTACCTAACTGGTGAAGTTCAGTCCTCCATCTCTTTTATCGTGGTCGGTCTGCGCGTAATGATGTATTTTATATTAATCATGAGTCATGTACAAAGTAGGCGCATTGGATTTTGACATCTAGGCGTTTCGGCCTAATACCAAAACATAAGCATCCCAACTTATAATAATTGGCTCACCAGCCTATAACACATATCATATACACGAGGCTCATTGTCCTCCATACTGCGCGCACCTTAGTTACTGCCCGCGGTATCCAGGAATGTGCATACTACATCATTTTACTGCGCAATTCATGCACGCACTATGCCAGATGATGTGCATTACCAAATGATGTCAAAACAACTCACCAGCGTAAGTACACTTACCATTGGGTTCGACCGAGGGAGATTACACTCACTATGTCCGAGATGGAGCAATGGAGAGATAGACCGAAGTCTTACTGAGGTAGGGAGGAGGAAAAGTAGGGGATCTATGGGATGATGCCTTCTTTTCTTGGTGGTCATGCCAAGTGGTAGCCATAGAGGACTATCCCTATGCAGAGATAGACTACCGGCAGGTCCCAGAGATGCCTATCCCTCTTGACAATGCCTACTGAGATATTGGTAATAAAATTTTGTAACTATTTGATTTTTATATGTTTGAGGAATATAAATGAATAAGTTTTTTTTGATATGGATTATATGAATAATGAGATTGTTTGATTATGCAGATGTGGGACCGAGATGACCAAATGATTTCCTCTACATGGACGATGTGGTTGTGATAGACAACCATGAGTAGATGCCGAACGAGTTCTAGATAATGTCTAGAGGAATCTGGACATACTAGTGCATTCAGTTCCCATGGCACAAATTGAAGATCTACCAGAGCAGTTGTAGTGACATGTAGTTGGAGTGTCAGGGGCATAGATATGACTCTTTCGACATCTTGCTCATGTGGTGGTTTGCTATGAAAAACATGTAGAGGGAGGGGCTGGTCCCTAAGAACATTGATTAGGAGATATTTAGATTTTGTATTATCGGTCCTTGTAGAGGACAACCAAGTCTTGAAAGCATTTTTTGAGACATGATCCACTTTTTGTAACTTATTGAAAACTGATGAATATATATATATATATATATATATATATATATATAGATGATTTTTTTCCCTTGATAATGATGTTCTTATGATTTATTATTATTGTATGAATGATTTGAGTTTTTGATTTAACATGAATGATGTAAATTCCAATCTAACACGTAGTTAGAAAATGAATCACATAAGACATTGAAAAAATCCACTTTGAGGAAACAACGAAGTAACATGGGGTTGTGAATACGATAATTACCATTTAGTTGGAATACAACCAACTGAGCGTTCATACGAACTTCTAAGGACCGAATGCGATGCACAATGGCGTTATGAAGTAGTTTGATAACAACACTATACTCAATTACATTATTAGTAGATGATTTGAGACAAACACCTTCAAAAGCGATCAATTCTCCTATAGGCGAATAAATCACCCAAGTGATGGAAGCCATATTATTAGTGTGACGACTAATGCCATCTACATATCCTGTGAAAATTGATGAAGCTCATGACATATTCCAACCAAGGAGAAGCACCATAGGCACCACCAACGCAAAAAAAACATCATACCATCACTATATATAGCTATATACAATAATTACAAGAAGACTGCCTAAGAAAAGATGCTTAGGCATAATACTTTTTTAAATAGAGCCCATTTCTAGGCTCTGAAAGTGCATTCCCCTCAAAATATTTGAGATCAAGGATCATTTCCATAAGGCATGTCTCACAATGTAAGGGCCATACCATAAAAAATTAAACTTGCCTACCCCCAAGGTAGCTTTGTCATGGTCATAGACTAAGACAAGATCACCTTTCGAAAAAACTCTTGGGTACACAAAATTATCATATTGACTCTTAACTCATTTTTTGTGTTCTTCGTTTGCAGTAGCAGCATCCCGACACTACTCGTCGAGGTGTTCTAGATGAACAAGGTGCACTTCTAACTCAATGGAGTCAGGTAGAATCTTGACAACGGTCTTAAGGGATGCAATCTCACACTCAATAGGTAAAATTGATTCCAACCCATGAACGAGTTGGAATGGAGAAAAGACAATAGCTGTATTTACTACAGTTTGGTATGCCCATAAATTCGGGTAGAGAATAATGTGCCATTTATACTTTCTTGCTTTGACTATGCTTTATACAATGGTTTTAAGATACTTAATAACAACCTCGACCTGTCCATTTACTAGTGGGTAATATGGAGACAAGTGCTCCTGTCTAAAACCCAACCTAGAAGCAAGTTCTAACATCATCTTGTTCTGGAAATGACTGCCATGGTCAGTGAAAAAATCTTTCGCAACATTGAATTGAGTTATAACCTGGTTGAATATGAAGAATAAAGTAGTCTCACCATCGCTCAAAAAAGTAGGCATGGCCTCCACCCACTTAGTGAAATAATCAATGGCCACAATGATGTAACAATGACCCTGGCCGAAGGAGGGTGGTATGTCATAAAATAAACACCCTACTTAGTAAATGAGCCAATGATGATTATTGGAAAAAGAGGAGTAGGATGCGCGTGCATTTTTCAAGAAAAAATCTAGCAGGGGTGACCCTTCTTGACCGCTTCTATACATAGTTTAAATATTGATGACCAAAAGTATCTGGCGCGGAAGATATTCTGGGTTGTTTCTAGTTCTGATAAGTGACCGTCATATGCTCCACTGTGATAGTCGTTAAAACACAATTGAGTGAAAACATACTGAAAATGGTTAATATCAATGATGACAGTCGTCTTGCGCAAAATAATATAATGCCAGATACAACGAACAACATGAAATGATGCTAAGCCCAATTTCTCGACATGTGAATACTTTAGTTAACATCCTATCAAGGCGTGACTAAAATAATAGATAACATGCTCTTGGATCTTGTCATCCTCCTGAACTAGGACCATGACGAACGAATATTTAGCTGCCGTGAGATGTAGTAGAAAATCTATACTATAATCTGTGGGGATAAGAAAAGGAGTCGAAACTAAGGATTTCTTTAATGCGACAAAAGAAGATTGTGCTGAATCATCCCAATAAATATGAACCCATTTCTTCAATAGGCACCTAAAACCTTTTTTGATATTAGCATAGTTCGGTACAAAATGTCGAAGAAAATTTACCTTTCCTTGTAGCCTATGAAGTTGACGTATTGTGCATGGGGGAGGCAACTGATTTATTTCCTAAACCTTCAAAGATTCAACCATGATCCCTTTAGTTGAAGCGATAAATCCTAAGAGACACCTCGAAGTTACAAAAAATATGCATTTGTTTGGATTCAAGCGAATTCGATAGTGACGACATCCCTTGAAGACAAGCTAGAGGTGTAAAAGATGTTGCGCCTTTTACCCGAATCGACAGTGAGATCATACAAATAATCCTTCACTATGTGCTTAAGATCGTGGAAATCGAAGATCATGGCCCACTGAAAACAACATTTTTAAGGCCAAAGGGCATATTTTTGTACGCAAAGGTTCCCCAAGTACAAATAAAAGCTGTCTTATGTTGGTCCTCAGGGCAGATTTGTATCTAGTTATAACCGGAAAAACCATCCACGAAAGAGAAAATCTCACTTCCTGCGTATTAATCAAGAATTTGATTGTTAAACGATGTAGGGAAGTTATCCTTAGGACATACTTTATTCAAATCATGAAAATCCATGCATACTCGAATCATTCCTTGTTTCTTATCTACCAGAACAAGGTTGAATACCCATTCTGTCAACGGGACTGGATAGATAAAGTCTACTTTGATCAGTTTTTCTACCTCAACCTTGATTTTTGTCGCTTTCCTCGGAATAACTGGTTGCAATTTCTACCGAACCGGTTTAGTGTTTTCATAGGTTCGAATCTAATGTTTGACAATTCAAGCATCTATGTCAGGAATTTCCTCATATGACCAAGATAAAACATTACAAAATTCCTTGAAAAGTGCCGTATACTGACGAATTTCATCTTGAGAGTAGTCTGCCTCGATAAATACATTTTAAACAACATCAGGGGTTCTTCAAAGGTTAATCGGGACAATTATGATATATTCTCCATATTCCCCTCAATATAGACACCATGCTTTGCTAAGGGGTTCACCTTCTGACCAACGTTTCTACTCACAACTGACCTAAATTCTCTGCTTTCCATATAACGGATCTCCGAGAGGAAGTACGATCAATGATGCATATCCTCCCATGGCCTTTCCGACCCAATCATTTCCTCTATGATTACTTTATTGAAAGGCAAGAAGGGATTGAGGCAGTTGAGGGAATTCAAAGAATTCTGGGCCTAAATGGGCTCTGGAAATTGATCGTTCTCCTCTGTCCATGCAGGAGTTTGACCAAGGTCTGTAGTGGCGTGCTGAATAGCTTGATAAGTGGCTTTATCTGTAGACAATGTCATGGCCATTCCGACATGTGCATGACCTTTGAATGATTCACACGGTGAGGGTAACACCCATGGATCTTTTAGATACGACGTTATGAACGAAGCGACTCCTGTAACAAAAGTCGGAGAACTTGACTTTTGGAAGCCGACCATGGTCACACGAATATAAGACATTGGTACTAGGAAATTAAAAGTTCCTATAAGCAAAGCACTCATTCTGACACTGCTACTCTCATTTTCTGCTTGAGAGTTCTTGATCCACGAAACTATGGATCCTGGATTCCTCATGGAGGTAGATAAATTAAAATCCATTTGATCGATAGTTACAATCCTTCCCTCATGGGTAAAGCATAAAATTTGAAATACCGATGAGACGATGACCGTCACCGTATTTTTCCAACTCCTTCCCAATAACAGATTATAATCGAGCAGTGCATCAACTACCTCTACTTCTACAGAAATGGACTTCCCTCCTAACTGGACCAAGAAAGAGGAAATAAGCCCATGCGGTCTAAAAGATCATCCATCGAATGTGGTTAACAAAGTGTAAGAAGGTGAAATTTTTGGAGATCCGATAGCTTTCCAGCAGGACAAGAAGATGACACATGTCAAAGCTCCCTCATCTTTCATGGTCCTCCTGATTACGTGTTTCACATATAAAACATCAGTCTAGAAGGATACATGATATGGAAAGTGAGGCTTCGCATTAGTAGCATCAAACTTCATAGTGAGATAGCTGGAAGAATCTACCACTTCGATCACAGATAAAAATGCGATGCGTTGTGCGGGAAACTTTGAAACACCTCTAAAGTAGACATCACACAAGGCGTTTGAGATAAATCCTCAATAATGGAATAATTGGGTGCAAATCGAGCATTAGGGTTATGTGCCATCCTTTTGTACACACCCTTTGGTATTTGTGACATTGTTTCCTTCTCAGGTTTTTTTATGTGGAGAGGCCCTTGAGGATCAATTTTTTTTTTACGTTTTGATGTAGACTCTAGATTACTATAATGATGAGATCTAGTCGAAAAGTCTACCTCTTATTCTTTTAAATTCATATGCTTTACCATATTAACGAATGAGAAATATCCTTCTGACAAATGTGCATTGATAGTGCCCCCTTGCGGATTGGAAGAGCCAACCTCCATATTCTGTCCTTGCAGAAACATATTTTTCAATATAATATGCCGTTGTTGTTTCTCTTGCAACTTTATCAGGTGTTGGGATTATTCCATCTTTGGGAATTGATGAGTAAGGTGATCATCCCCACAAAGCTTGCATGGTAATTTCACCTTTCTCTTTTCATCCTTTTCTCGCTCAACATTTTTATTATCCTTTTTATCTTTTCCCCCACTACCCTTCTTTCCCTTACCTTCCTTTTTCTCTCCGATCTATTGAGGATTGTTTTGAGTCTTCGATTGCATAGTGTGTACATTTGAGGACTGGGTGGTGGGGGTGGACCGACCACAATTTTCTGAATAAACAACTGCTGCATATGGTTAGAGACTACATCTACAACTTTGCTTTGCGAGGAACCGACAATACCATCAACATGTGGTCCCGATTTTGGATTTTCCAAGTTGAGAGTCAACTGTGGTGCATTGGGCATGATCTCATAGAGAATACCTGATTGAGAATATATCAACTCCAACTTTTGTGCTCTAAAGATTGCATGTTCTTCTCTAAACACCCCTGAAGTGGCCACATCCTTAGAAATATAAGGAAGTAACGACTTCAAGAACCATTCTATAAGAAATTCCAATGGGACCGTGGCTCTGATCAACCTCTTCTGTGTCCATTCCTGAATATGATCGGAAATGTTCATATATTTATCTTATTCAAAGTTAGCTAAAAGTTCTGTACCAACATCACACTAGACAGGAAGTTGGAAGTGATTGAGGAAAACCATGGCTAGATCACCAAACATTGCGTACTTAGACCTCTCCAGTTCTATATACCACTTAGCGACGACCCTAGTGAGGGTGCATTGGAGCAATCATAACAATATCGACTCATCGTTCAATGGATTAGACAAGCACCGCAAGTGAAATGTCGTTACGTGATCCTCCAAGTCTTCACCACTCTTTCCTTCGAAATTTGGTAGGTCTGAAGGTAGTTTGGTGGGGAGCGTAGGCCACCTCGAGTCATGATGAATCGGTTCATTCATCAACTTCGACAGATCTGGAAAATGAAGAGTTGTCAAAAAAGGTAGCCTAGGCTATGACATTGATTGATTAGCAGCTTGAAAAGAAGGTCATGGGTTGATACTGGAACCAGGTTATCATGAAGAGTTTGCGGATGAGCCAGAGCATTGGGTAAACCTTTGGTTCTAGTTAAACTAAAGAATACTCCCACCTATTTGATTTTCGAACAAAAAAGCAGGATTTCCCCTTGTGAACCCTCCTTGTGAGTGAAGACCTCCCTGCATGGGGTTCAACTGACCGGGAAAGGGGTTTCCCCCTGATGACATCCCTTGTTAAGAGAAATACCCTTGCATGGGATTCCACTGAGCTTGGAAGGGGTTGCCCCCTGCCGACACTACAGACATGGTGAGAGGATTAATCATGAACCCACCATACAATGTGAATGGGGTCGAGGTGGATGGCATGCTAATGGATTGGAATATGCCACCCACAGAAGCACCCCAACCTATAAAGGGGTTAGGGTCGGAAGACGAGAATTCCCCGCTTTTGACGGAAGAGAACGATAGAGGGATATGAGCTCTGCCCCAAGGAACATCCTGGTAGGGAATCACAAAATTCCATAAACCAATATTAGAGACTTGGGACGTCGATTGAGACCCAGTCAACGCGTTTAGCATGTCCATCGATGACATACCGAATGAGAAAGCATTTGAAGGTAATGACATGGACACACCAGAGGGATGAGTGGAACCAACAATCAGAGGAGCAAAGATGCTGATATATGCAACACAATGGATTGAATCACACCAGTTGTTTGGTTTGACATATTAGGGGGAAAAATCCCACTGGTAACAATTTCTGAAGAGGGAGTTACAACGACTCCTGACCCAAACACTTCTAGAGTGCCTTCCATTGTGGCCCAGTGAAGAGGGCTACTATTAGGGAAGTCCAACCCAGGAGGTGGAACTTGCATGAAAACTGGAGCGTAATGCCCAATTAATGAAGGATTGAAACGTGAGGCAAATTCTTCGGCCCCAAGATCAGTTATCGTTACAACCTCTAGCTTAGAAAGATTTATTTCTGTAGGTTTCGTAATCAAAGTCTTGACCAGAATAGTTGGTACTAAAGTGATAAATTGATTGAGTTGATGCCTCAAAGGAGCTAGAGGAAGATTCACTTGGACTTCTTCAGGGGGAAGACCTTGAATTCTCCTTGATGGACGAGGCAGTTGATCGACCACTTTGAGTTGTCAACTCTAGGTGACCACCTACACACCTTCCTAAGAAATTCTACGATCGGTAAGCACACCAATAGAAAAATCCTAAATGGAAACAAAAGACACAAACAACCTTGCTAATATCCTGACATAGGTGGATTAGGTGTTGAGATTGCAATAGTCACAAGGTAAGGTAACGACCTTCTAGACGAAGTCACAAGTTGATTAAGTCCCGTGGACCAACGAATGAAGGAGTTATCCTGACCTACAGTGACCAACCTTATCTGGTGCAATTACCCATGCTTCGTGGGGCACCCTCCAGTAATACTGAAAAGTGTGATACAAAATCTGCCACAGGTACCACGGGAAATCCCCCGCAATCACCTCTGAGATCCCTAGGAAAAGGTAACTAATCCCGAAACTCTTTCAAAGGATTGTCTACAAAATAGCTAGTGTCAATTTAGAAAATATCAAACTAGTTCAGAAGCTTCTGGAGGACTGACACCAAGAGGGCCAGTATCACTTCAGAAAAATTTCAACTAGTTTCAAGATTCGCAAAGGACTGACACCAGATGAGTCAATGTCACTGCAATAAAATCCCCTAATATACTATCTCTCCACTACGCTCAGTTAAGCTTTAGAGGGGTTATCTCCTCGACTCTCCTTCATGCAACCTCGTGTTTGAATCCTATGTTAGAGGAGCTTCCTAGCTATAGTTATACAATAGTTGGTTTTGAACTCTCCCTAGCTCAGATTCATATGTTTGTTTTCTACCCTTGGAGAAATAAACTCTCCAACCTAAATGAAGGCCCTAGCTTATAGCTAGTCCGTTCACCCTATAAAATGAAAATTTCTAGTTAATTTTAGTTAGTGTTCATTTTATGGGGCTGTTATTTACTCCATAGGGATATAGATGAAACTAGATGGTGTTTTGACGGACACGACAAAGAAACACTTAAGAACACAAATGCATGATGCAATTTCTTCATTGAAAAATGAGTGTAACAACGTTTCAAATCAAATGAAAACAAACTCTTTCTTTTATGCTTTTTCAAAAATCAAAACAATGAACTTTTGATTGTATACAAGATCTTAAACCACTTTGCAATGAAAATATAAGATTCTTTTTGAAAGGAAACGCATAAACGAGTGTGGAAGAACTTTGCAAACTTGATTTCTTTTCTTTTATTAAGGCTATGAAACAATTTTTTTTTTAAAGCACAAGAGTAAATTTAAGAAGAAAATATGCCCACAATGAACTTTTCTTTTCAAAATGGAATTGCAAAAGGCAAGGGAGGAAGTTCAAAATCATACACTCTTATACTTTAATTTTGTATCAAACAAGAAAACAAGAAGGTACAAGGGGAGAAATATTACAAACATATTACTAAGCACCTAAGGAGCCATTGTGCTAACATGAAACAAAGTGTTAGAAACACATGACTAATCTTTTTGAAACCCTAAACCTTTAAAAGACCAAAAACAACTTTGAACAAACACAAAGGTTCACCAAAATATTTAAGTTTTTCTTGTAATCTTGGAAACAAAGGAACAAATCTCTAGAACCAAAAAACACTTCTATAGAGTCACAAAAGACCCACAAATATCTCAAAGCACAACCACTCTGACTTCAACAAGCTGAGAAGAATAACAACCCTTCTTCAGAACATGTATGAGACTGTGTAGTACACCAATTGCATATGTATGTGACTTCTATGAAGGAAACCTGTGTACACCCTTAAAAATCCCCCCAACAAGAGAGAAAGGGGATTGGAAGACTCAGGTAAGATCGTATAGACTTAGAGAGTGTTGGAAATAGGATTAAAACATAGAAAAACATTTCAATAGAAATGCAAAAAAGGAAAGCACCCTTAATGACCCAAAAGGGTAAGTCCCCAATATGGTCACCAATTCTGTTATAGAATTTTACTTCCTACGGTTTTTGGGTTAGAACCACAACAGATCAGAGCCCAAGGAAACTTGTCTCAGACTCTAATTAAACATTCAATTAGGAATAACCACCTACAATAACTAACTTTTTAGAAAAAGGGAAGAAGAATGCACTTGTAATCCTACGTTTGAAGTAGATCCCACTTGATTTCTTTCGTTATGAAGTACTTCACAACAACCCTCTGAAAGTCCTACAGATAAAGAAGTATGGAACTGCAATAAAGTAGTTATCCGATAGCTAACTTAATGTGATCAATTCAGATTCAATGTTAGATTTAAAATAAAATACACACAATATCATTAGAATCATAAATTAACACAAAAAATAAGATGAGAATGCGAGTTCCTTTTATTAATGAAAACAAAAGGGGTTGGTTACAACCTATAAGTGTTGCGACACAATCCCAGAACTAGGCTCCAAGTTCCTCCACCCAAGGCTGAAGATGTATAGGAGTGTCTCCAACACTCTGCACTCTAGCAGGTCCAAGGAAGAAAAAGGTGTTCTTCCTGACAAGATAAGAAAAATCAAACTCTGGAAACAAGGGTTTCAAAGTAGAGGGGACAATCTCAAACACTAGGGAAACAAGGCACTTGCAGGATAATCTTCAAAAGGTCAGCATAATGGTTTATTTCTTAGCCATCTTTTTCCTCCATCCCAAGGCTCTCTTTATACTCCATTTTGATGGTTGGAGTTGTTATGTATGGGCTTTAGGAAGTTAGGGAATGGAAAAACTTGTAAAATCCACCCAGAATATTAGGATTATATTTTTTTGAGCCAAAATTAACATGTACACGGGTTTCTAACAGGGAACTCATGTACACATGTGAGTTGCTTTAAGGAAAGTCACATACACTTTAATAAATGGTTTTTTTAAATAAGTTTTTGAGTAGGAAAAAGATGACTTAAGTCTTACAAGTAGGGAAAGGGATGTAACTGAGGTCATTGAGTCATCATATGCATGTGTATTGGCAAACGACGCTATAACAATGTTGTTGTTATTGAAATCCTTATGGATAAGTTGGAACAAAAGTGGATAAATATGAAAACATGGTGAAAAATAAACCAAGAAAGGAACATTGGTTTGAAATGGATTGGACTTTATCGAAAAATAAAAGTAGTGAAGAATTAGAGAAATCTTCACATGATTGCTCTTCTTCACATGAAGATTCAAAACAACAATATTCAACTCAAGATGAGCATAGAATTCCTAAGTGGGCCACTCAAATTCTAAAGGATGTAAAATCGGATGAACAAAATAAAATACGCAGAAAAAGTCCCACCATAAAGCAATAATATTTTTCCTTAATGCTCAATTATTTTACCGATCCTTCCAATTTTAGAGAGGATATAAAGCACGAGGAAACATAAAATGATATGGTTGATGAATACAAATCAATGGTTGAAAATGGCACTTGGAAACTTGTAGATTGTCCTTAAAATGTAAAATCCATTGGATGCAAATGGGTTTACATAATTAAGTACAAGTTATATGGAATGATTGATAATATAAAGAAAGACTAGTAGCCAAGGGTTTTGCTCAGTAAGAAGGAATTGATTATGAACAAAATTTTGCACCTACAACAAAGTAGAATACTATAAGGATGTCCATTACATTAGTATCTCAAAATGGATGGAAGTTACATGAAATGGATGTTAAAAGTGCCTTCCTCAATGGTGATTTGTAGGAAGAAGAATACATAAATCATCCTTAGTATTTGAGTTTGAAGGACACGAACGTAAAGTTTCTAAACCGATTAAATCATTGTATGATTTAAAGCAAGCTCCTAGAGCTTGGTATGCACACATGGATGAATACCTTCATAAAGTGGGTTTTCAAATAAGTGAATCTGATGATGCTTTGTATGTGCACATATAGGGTAAAAACCTGTTCATGTTAGTTATGTATATTGATGACTTGGTTATCACTAGGGACAATGATGATCATATTGCACAGGTTAAGAAAGATTTATAGGCTGTATTTAAAATAACTAATTTGGGATTACTTCACTACTATCTTGGAGTTTAAGTATTCCAACAACCTAATAACATTTTCATCAGTCAATGAAAGTATGTATCTAAACATTGAAGACATTTGAGATGGAATATTTCAAGTCTATTCTTACCTTGATGGAGCAAAATTTTAAATTTGAAAATTTGAATGGCGGGGAATTGGTAGTAGTACTAGTTATAGACAACTGAATGACATCTTTATTTATTTGACAACCACTCATCCACATTTGTCACACACAGTTAGTATTCTTTCAAGATTCATGTAGGAACCAAGGGAAAGCCATTGGAATGAAGCTAAGAGGGTTCTTAAATACATCCAAGGTACAAAAGATTATGGCCTTCTATATAAGAAAAAACAAGAATTTTTTACTTATTGGATATTTCGATGTAGGTTCTTATGGAAATATTGATGACATGGCATCAATATTAGGTTATTAGATGCATCTGGGATCAACAATAGTTTCATGGAGTTGCAAGAAGTAGGATATAGTTGCAAATTCTTCAATTAAAGAAGAATACATTTAAGCATGGGAAGCAACATGTGAGATTGCTTGGTTATGCAGGGTTTTATAGGATCTTGGAGTTCTTCAAGTAGAAGCCACTTCTTTATTGAATGATAGTCATTCAACCACAATACTTGCTAAAAATCTATTTTTTCATTCCAAAACAATGAATGTTGACACCCAATATCATTACATCAGGACACTCATCACAAAGGGCATCATCAAACCGAAGTATTGTCCTTCCTAAAATTAGATTTGAAACATCTTCACGAAACCCCCTAGCAGAATAAAATCTACCAATTTCATAAACTAGCTTGGTATTTGTTCAAATGTCCTTTCAGATCAAAGGGAGGATTGTTATCCATGATGATCCTAAAGTACTTATAAAACTTATCCATTTCCTAGGATTATTAATTAGAAGGATAATATATTCTAGAATTGTTGTACATGGACACTTGTCACCTTCACGTGATTATGTGATAAGATGTCCATATTAAATTTAGCATAAGAGACAAGAATGAAGAGATTATTTAATATCTCTTCTTCTCATTTGAGGATTATTCAATTCTATCCCTCACATCAATAATATAATTTTATTTTCCTTATTAATAAATCCATGTGTCTAAGGACACTTTGGTATAAGAAAGGGCCCAATTTTAAAATTGATCCCAATCTGGAAAATATGGGGAAGGTGAATTTTAAAATTCAAGAAAATAAAACTTCAATTTGAACTAAAAAAATATAGTGATATTCAGAAGAAGAATATAGAAAAATTAAACCCAAACTTCAAAAGAAAAATTTGAATTCGATGGTTGAACATGGGGGGGAAGTTTTGAAGAGTACAAAGTGATTGATATGAAGGTTGGATTTAAAGATTGAGCCTCCTCTTCATGAAATATTTCTTTGATTTCATGATCAAATACGATGGCTAGATTAACTTCTCCCTCTTGTAATGATAGTGAGATTGGATCCTGATTATTAATAGGCTCTGATTCCCTGACTAGCCCCTTGTTTTTGAACTCTTTGCATACACAACATTTTAAAGTTTGGAATGGACTCCATAAGGTATGATATAAATCATGTATTAATGTGTATTTAAAACATGTCTTGTCACTATCTAGTTTGATTATTTCATAATTTGAATGGTCACCTTTTCAAACTTAGAAATATATGCAACATGCCCCTTCAATATTTGAAATATAAATGTAAATTTCAAACTTAAGTCATGCATAGTTTGAATATTGGATACGTTGAAACAATGATTTTCTTCCCTTTTTAATGCCTAAAGTTGTAGAGGAACCTAAGAGCATTACAACCTAGACATAGTAGCCTATTGTCCAACCTCATTTGATTAAGTACTCATTTCAACATGCTTATGTTTTCCTAATGGGATATACTTTTATAATGAACTAGTTCGATGCATTTTTTTTTCTTTTTTCTTTAGCTTGACTTATCATCCATATTATGCATGATATTTTATAGTTTGAATCTATGGAGTGGATGCATTCATCATGATATATTTTCTCCCCCCCACCAACATGGAAAAATGTTCACATCTATGTAGGTCACATTCATGTAGCTCTCATTTCATTTTCCTTCCTCTACGAATTGATTTTGAAACTATCTTCAAGCTTGTACTATTTTTCCCCTTCTTCATAAAAAAATTGAAGTTTTTTGTACTATGAGGAGACCCAAGTTCAAACCATCAATATGAACTACAAAATTCAAGCTTCACATTCATTATGACAACATGTTCCTTAAATTAGGGTCAATATTCTCAATCCTTGAAAGCTAGTTTTAATTTGAATTGCTAAAAGAAATCTTTTGGTTCAATTAATTTGGTTTTGAATTTAACCCCCTATTCCAACTAGCTCCTCGTGTCCGCTTTTTGTTCAACACGTTCTTCTGTACTTATTTGTAATTGTGGGTTCTACACTTTTGGGTCTGTCTGAAGCCCCACACATCCTCTAGATGGATACATGTGGCCTCTTTCCTAATCCAACTACCTTATTTTGTATGTTTTCATGTCAACACATCTTGCTATACTTCCAGGGCCATTTTGGGGCCCTAAACGTTGTTTTTTTGGCTCCCCACAGTCAAACTATAGACTAAGTTAGAGTTTGACGACATAATGTGTATTTCTCTGAAATACCTTTCCAACGGGCTATCACGTGCCTAAAACGAAGGTCGTATGCAAAAGTTACAACCTTTGGAAGTTGAGGTACCAAATTACACCAACTCACCCATAGGGCTCACATGAATTTTGGCGTTTCACCTTCTAGGGTTAGGTTTTTGGATGTCTACAATTTTTGAATTCATGAGTAATATCAAAAAGGCCTCTGGAGCCTCATTGTATTCCATTCTTCTCAGATGGATGCGCGTAACAATCACATCTCTTCTCAGAGATAGCTACAACCATTTGAGCAAGTGTTTCAGTTCTGTAGTTTAACAGTCTTAGCCTATTTCATTATTTAATACAAGATATTGTTCACTGGATATTTGTGTTATTATTCATATTTCTGTGTTTATTGTATTCAGTCTATTAATCAGTTCGTTCTGCTCCTAAATCCGAATCAGTGGTATCAGAGCGGTCTGCTCTTCATTTATTTTTCTTCGTGCATGTCCCTGATAAGATCTGGGTACAAGAAGTTGGGACTCAAACCAATTGAGCCATTACAAGATCAGCCACGCCGAGCTCGACAACAACCCATGGGGAAATTGCAGAATGACCACCATCAAAAGTGGTCCACCTACCTACAACAGTTCCATCTCAACATAAAGTATAAGACAAGTATCTCCAATCGTGTCACTGACTACCTCAGTTGGCCTCTTATGGCTACAATCACCACTGTGCTCCATTCCTATGGACATGAAGCATCTGAGTGGCCCCAACTTTATCAACAAGATCCAGACTTCGCCACCACCTATCAACTCTTGGGTACAGGCACAACTGTCACTAATTTTCACATTCAGGATAGGCTCTTATGCCACTCGAGCCATCTATGTGTTCCTATAAGTGTGTGTGCAAAGATGATTTGGGAAGCCCACTATAGTCGAGTGGCATGACATTTTGGCATGGAGAAAACTGTGGCTATTCTTTAGAAACATTTTATTGGCCAAAACTTCGACAGGACGTCAACAAGTATATCAGATCTTGCACTACCTATGCCATTTCCAAGCCAACCATCAATAAGTAAGGCTTATACATGTTGATGTTTAGATAACATCGGGAAGACATTCTCTAAATATAATAATTAATGAAAGTAAATGATAATAACAAATAGTTATTGATTATTCAAGGGACTCATCCTTTCATGGATGGTCACCTTATGTTCCCACCTTATGTTTCCTATATATGAAACACTCAGCATTGTAATAATATATCGAATATTGATATATCTCATATGAAGAAAAACCAACATGGTATCAGAGCAGGACTGGGCTAACTCCCTCACAGGAGGGCCCATGATCCTGAAAGAAACTTGCTTCTTGGAGACAAGATACTATATTCCATAAAATTATGTCAGAACTAGATGAGCTTGAAGACATTTACTAGAGAGAAATTAGAATGCCATTCCTGATACAGACACATCAAGGTGGCTTTATTGGTTTGACAATCATTTCTCTCTGGTTTGATCCCCTAACAAACGAATCTAAAGACCTCATCGCAGTCCAAGGATGCACGGTTTCTAGATTGGATGCTGCATAGATCCGCTTGTTTTTGGAGACTATCCTGCTTCCATGAAGGAAAGGGTTGGCACTCGTTTTCCCTCATTCACGGAGAAGTAGCCTGAAAAATAAATAAATTAAGGGGGTATTTTGATATAATTGGCATCTATCATTACAACACATACTGTGTAGTGGATCTTCCAATCTCTGAGGATGAGCCATGACAAAGAGTTACTGGACAGATCCTTGTGTGTTTGTTGGAGGAACTAGTGGAGCGAAATGGAATTCCTATTTCCTATGAGTCTTCATTTTACAGAATGCCTATTGTTCCATGGGGTATACAGGAGCTGTTGGAATACATGAAAACATATTATCATAATCCTCTTGTCTCAATACTTGAGAATGGATTCACTCGTGCAAAGAACTCATCTTCTCTAGAAGAGGCCTTGGAAGATTGGTTTCGAGTGGACTTCCTCATTGAATACCTGAAATACGTCATTGCATCTTTAAGGAATCGATCGTATCTCATATAAATGGGGTTTATGATCATGGAGGCTAGTGTTGTAGAATAGAATGAATACCTAAAAACAAACAGGGTTTATGATCATGGAGGCTAGCATTGTACAATAGAATGAAGACCTGCGATAGAGCCTAAAAAAAACAGGGTTTATGATCATGGAGGCTAGCATTGTAAAATACTACATAGTTTCACCGATCTCCTTCAGTTTGGAATTGTGTTTCACTGATATCCATGAAGGAAGACATATCTCATTTGAAGATAACATATGCATTTTTAAGCAATTCGTATTGTTTGTCACGTGGACAACATGCAAATGACGACGACGTTGGATGAGACACAATGCTTCTAAAGTCATGGGGGATAACAAGGCTTGATGCTTATTGTTTCTACAACAAGAGTAAATTGGAGAGCTTGAAGTATTGATTGAGTGCCAAATCAAATGATCATGTTATCTGAAGCTGCTTATCAACGTTAAGAGGGAGGTGTGGTGTTTTCTCTCCTCTAGTCGACTAACCCTTCTGGATAAGGGTTTCCCTAAATAGTCATGTGAGGTGACTAAGGGAGTAATGCTCAGTTGGGTACAAGTATTTCCTAAGCCATGTGAGGTGGCTAGGTGTGAATGAGGCTATGTTTGTAGTCTTGCCTATGCCATGCGAGGTGGCTAGGTGTGAATAAGACTACTGGGAGAGGAGAAACATCACAAGATGGTCATGGATAATATGGAAGTTGTTGTGTACTATTGGATGACATTGCAGTAGCTGTGCGCTACTGGTTGATTGCAACATAGTCATAAAGAATGTGTCGGATGATTTGAGGTATCGATGGCATGGTAGTAGTAGTATGCTACTAGTTGATTGCAAAGTAATCAATGGATTACTAGATGAAGGAACCAAGACATTGGTTTCACGAAGAAACCTCGATATGTCTTGGGGGACATTGGTTCCATGAGGGAACCTCGATGTGTCCTAGAGATGTTTGAGGCAGGGATCAAGAGGGAGTACACCGTTCCTCACAACCCTCAACATAATGGGGTCGCGGAGAGGAAGAACAGATCTATTGTTGAGACAATTAAGGCGATGATTCATGATCAACATTTACCCATGTTTTTGTGGGAAGAGGCATCCATGACTGTAATGTATGTTCATAACAAAATTCTTTGAGGAACATGAATCCTGAGGAGGCCTTCACCGGAGTTAAGATTGAGGTTGGACACTTTAGGATATTTGGGTGTTCAATATACATTTATTGGGCATAATGAGTCTTCGAAGGAATATCAAATCTTCATTCTTGGTCAGAGACAGATTGAGTAAGAGATAGAAAGAGATGGTACCTTCTGAGAGAGAAAGATACCTTAGAGATATTCGTGCTATGCCATAGCTATGAGCCACATCATTGATTCTAAACCTTCCTGTTATGAGGAGGCAACTAGTCATCCAGTATGGGGAGATGCCATGATGAAGGAGTATCAGTCCATCATGAAGAATGATGTGTGGGATATTGTTCTGAGACCTGAAGGGAAGTCTGTAGTGACTTCCAAATGGATCTACAAGATCAAACACACAGTTGATGGGAGCATCGAGAGGCACAAAATGAGATTTGTTGCTAGAGGATTCTCTCATGCGGAGGGAATAAATTATGAGGATACATTTGGTCTTGTATCTCGATACACCTCTATCCAGATGATTATTTCCCCTGCAACATCCATGGGTTGGAGAGTGCATCAGATGGATGTAAAGACAACCTTTCTCAATGGAGAGATTGATGATGAAATATACATCGAGAAACCATATGGTTTCGTGATACATGAGAAGGAGTCTCATGTGTGCAGGTTGAAGATGGCCTTGTATGGAATCAAACAACCACCTCGAGCTTGGTATGCAAGGATTGATGGACACCTGATGATTTTTGGGCTTCAACAAAATTGTTTTTGATCCCATCCTGTACTACAATATTGTTAATGGTGAGTCCTTGATTTTGGTTCTCTACATTGATGATTTGTTCCTCATCGATGTAGAGAGCCTTATTTTTAAATGCAAGTATGCATTGGCCACTAAGTTTGAGATGAAGGACCTTGGTATGATGCACTACTTCTTGGGACTAGAAGTGTGGAAGAGAATTGATGAGATCTTCCTGAGTTAGGGGAAGTACACAGTTGAGATATTGAATGAGTTTGGGATTCTAAACTTGAAGCCCAACAACTACACCAAACCAAATATTTGCTATGCAGTGAGTGCACTTAGCCAGTTTATGAGTCAACCAATATAGACACATTGGATTGCTATGAAGGATGTGTTGAGATACTTGCAAGGCACAATTTGACATGGTCTTAGATATACTTTCAATATTGATATGATATGGCAGGAATATATTGACTCTGATTGGGCAAGGAGTGCAGTGGACAGAAAGAGCACCTTCAGGTGTTGCTTCGCTTTGGGATCTTGCATGGTTTCCTGGTGTAGCAGGAAATGAAATTTTGTGGCTTTGAGCACAACAGAAGCAGAGTACATTACATTAAGTATGATAGTCTGTGAAGCAGTGTGGCTTCACAAGCTCCTTGTAGATTTATTCGAACGTGTGATGGATTCCACCATTATTCATTATGGTAACCAAAGTTGTGTGAAGATCTCTAATAATCCATTGTTTCATGAAAAATTGAACCACATTGAGATAAAGTACCATTACATCTGAGACATGGTGTAGAGGAAGGAAGTATTGGTGCAGTACCTTCCTACATATGAGCAGGTTGCTGATGTTCTTACCAAACCAAGACGAAGTTCAAGTATTTCCGTGACAGACTTGGCGTGCAAAGAATGCTGCCCTCGCTGAGAGGGAGTGTTGATGTTTGCAGCTTCCTGAGACATTCTACAGATCGTACTACTCTGTGACTGAGTTGAGTTGATCTGTGATGACACTTATCCGAGAAGGGCTAAGTGGGTCACTTATCCGAGAAGGGATAAGTGCGGTTGGGCTTATAACCCAATGTCCCATGTGGAGAGCACATGAGGACATGTCAAGGGAGTTGACCCTAGTGTTTCTAGAGGGTGTAGCCTCTAGAAGTCCAAATGGAGTGCCATGTGTGACAAACTTTCTCCAGATCGTACTCCTCTATGAATTGAGTTGAGTTGATATGCGAGGACACTTATCCAAGAAGGGATAAGTGGGGCACTTATTCGAGAAGGGATAAGTGTGGTTGGGATTATAACCCAACGTCCCTTGTGGAGAGCACATGAGGACATGTCCCATGAGGACCCTAGTCTTTCTAGAAGGTGTAGCCTCTAGAAGCCCACATGGAGTGCCATGTGTGACAAAATTTCTCCAGATCGTACTCCTCTGTGAATTGAGTTGAGTTGATATGTGAGGATACTTATTCGAGAAGGAATAAGTACATTTGGGCTTATAGCCCATTGTCCCATGTGGAGAGAACATGAGGTCATGTCAAGGGAGTTGACCCTTGATGTTTCACACTATGGGGAGTTGACCCTAAGTGTTCCTAGAGGGAGTATCCTCTAGAATTCCACATGGGAGTGCCATGTGTGACAAATATTTTACTACTATGGTGGTTTTGTACCAATGGCAGAGACTGTGTGTCTCTGGACAGTAGTTGTGTACTACTATAGAAAGATACCTCCCTAGCTAAGAGGGAGTGTTGATGTTTCAACATCGGGCACAACTTCTCCTATATTGGGCTGCAGACCAAGGGAGATAGGATACATTTATCACAAAGGTGAACTTGTGTTAAATGGGCCCAAACGTAGTCATTCCTTGATCATGACGAGGAATAATATGGACTCAAGGTGCTTGAAGTGCTTTCCACGTATCAATTAACATCAAGATGACATTCACTCATAGGTGTGTGCCTGTGATGAAAGATCCTCGTCTGGTCTTTGTCCTAGTCATGGTGATTTGACAAGGCATGATAAATACTCAAGATGCTATGCTATTACATGCAGACCCAAAATGAGCCTAATCTTAGAGAGAGTTAATTGGCTCAGAGGGAGAGCCGCAAAAGGAGTTTCTCCTCGATTCAGGTGGGAGAGAGATGTCTCCCAAGACTGACAGACATGTGCCATGAGTCTAGGGTGAAGTTTGTATACTTCAAAGACAAGAGTGGCATGTTGCAAAATGTCTCCCTCGTTGAGAGGGAGTGTTGATGTTTAGACAACATTGGGAAGACATTCTCTAAAGATAATAATTAATAAAAGTAAATGATAATAACAAATAGTTATTGATTATTCAAGGGACTCATCCTTTCATGGATGGTCACCTTATGTTCCCTATATATGAAACACTCATCATTGTAATAATATATCGAATATTGATATATATCATATGAAGAAAAACGAACAATACACCCCTCTTCCTATTTCCGAGAAGCCTTGGGAATCCATATCAATGGATTACATGTCTGGCTTGCTGTCCACCAAGTAAGGAAATGAGTGTATGCTTATGGTCGTTGATCAGTTTTCGAAGATGACCATCCTCACAACTTGTAAGAAGAATTTCACAGTGGCAGACACTGCTAAGCTCTTCTTCGAACGAGTGTGGGTCCACTTTAGGATACCATAGACCATCATCTCCGACCGAGACAACAAGTTCCTCAACACCTTTTTCTCGAGTCGCTGGTCTCTGTTGGACACCAAGCTCAAAAAATCCACTTCTTTCCACCCCCAAACCTATGGACAAACAAAGGTAGTCAATAATATGACTGTGCACATTCTACACATGTACAATTCTAAGCATCCACGTACATGGGATGAGAGTCTCCCATATGTCCAACATAGTTACAACAGGGCTCTCCATAGTTCCATCGACCATAGCCCATTTCAGGTGGGTCTGGGATTCCAACCCTTTGGACCCATTGATGTTGCACTTACTCTTGTCCCCGCATAGACAAACTCTTCCCCTGATCAGTTTGTGATCAATAAAGCCACCAGATTCATTGAGCGGATTCAACACATCTACCAACAGGTCTAAGATATTTTGCAGAAATCCAATGCTAAGTACAAGAAGCTCCATGATCAACACAAGGTACCACACCAGTTTCAGGTTGGCAAAAAAGTCTGGTTACATTTGCAGAAGGAGCATCTCATCGGGCCCCATCGGAAGATTCGCCCACTTTGTTATGGGCCTTACACTATCACCAAGGCTATGGGTAGAAATTATTTTGAGCTCAACACTCCACCCTTCCTTGGTTTGCATCCAGTATTCAATGTGGACCCCCTTCGGCCATATTTTCACCCATTATTGGACACCTCTGAGATCGCAGAACAATTGACACCAACAGAGATCAACCCTGACTACATGGAACAAGCATCCACTGATCATATAGTGGACACACAAGTCAAGGGCCCTCGCCAGCAGCGGATCCAACTTTATTGGATTGTCAAGGTAGGGAAACTTCTACACCAAGGAAAGTGGCTCACACAGGGCCAAATCCAACAAAAGTTTCCTCACCTGATGCGGGAACTCAACGCAATGGAGAGCATTTCTTTCTAAGGGGGGAGGATGGATCTAGGTGGATATTGGTGGCCACCCACCTATTCCAACTGGCTCCTCGTGTCCGTTTTTTGTTCAACATGTTCTTCTGTACTGCTTTGTAATTGTGGATTCTACACTTTTGGGGCTATCTGAAGCCCCACACATCCTCCAAGTGGATACGAGTGGCCTCTTGCCTAATCCAACTATCTTATTTTGTATTTTTTCATGTCAACACATCTTGCTGTACTTCCAGGGCCATTTTGGGGCCCTAAACATTGTTTTTTTGGCTTGCCAGAGTCAAACTGTAGAAAGAGTTAGAGTTTGATAGAAGAATGTGTAGTTCTCTAAAATACCTTTCCAATGGGCTATCACACGCCTAAAACATAGGTCGTATGCAAAATTTACGACCCTTGGAAGTTGAGGTACCAAATTACACCAACTCACCCATAGGCCCACATGACTTTTGACATTTCACCTTCTAGGGTTAGGTTTTTGGATGTCTAGGGTTTTGGGATTCATGAGTAATATCAAAAAGGCCTTTGGAGCCTCATTGTATTCCATTATTCTCAGACGGATGCGCGTAGCAGCCACATCTCTTCTCAGAGATAACTACCACCATTCGAGCAAGTGTTTCAGTTCTGCAGTTTTACAGTTTCAACCTATTTCATTATTTAATAGAAGATATTGTTCACTGGATATTTGTGTTATTCTTCATATCTCTGTGTTTATTATATTCATTATGTTAATCAGTTTGTTCCGCTCCTAAATCTGGATCAATGTGCCATATTTTTGTTCACTGGCATGAAGGAATTTTTACATGGATACCAAGGGATATGAAAGAAGGAAGAAAGTTACACAAGATAATTCATTAGTAGGCCATCCAAAGGATCTAATTGAAATAATAAAATATCCTAAACAAACCATACTAACAGTCCACAACAACATAATCATTAGTCAAGAAGGAGAAAAAAAACTACCAAGGACAAGGAACCAATCATGGAAGCTCCACAATATATCAAATTGTCCATCTACATAGATACCACTCACATTACTAGATTTTATGGCGCCCACAACTATAATGAACTATTCTATCTAGTTAAACATGGAAAGGGGTTAAGATATGGTGATGATTTAAATGAAGTGAAAGAAAAAGAGCTCGTGATATCCTTTGTCCATAACACAACTAATAGATTCCTAACCTACACATAAATGATTAGAGATTAGATACAACATGCAAATGTTAGCACCAAAAAATATTGAATGATCAAGGAAAATGCATTGGCTCATTTTCATCAACATATTTTGAATCCTATTACAAGATGTCCAAGATTGAGATTAAATTTACCAATGAGTGGGTGATATGTTTTACTCATGACCATAATTGATATAAAATTCTTGATGACTAGTGTGAATAGGGGATAACCTTCTAGGACCTAAGTAATAATCCCTTTCCCACCTTACACATAAGGTCAAGATACACATGGGAAACCTAGCTAGTAAGTAGGATGTATGGTGAGAAGGATTCATCCCATGTAAAGACAGATCAGGTCCCAATGATGCACAAGATAGCAAAAAATGGTAAAATTTTCAATCGGCCAACAATATTGTCCAACATATTAACAAAGGTTTTAGAGAAGTCTCAAAACAATGCACACATAGGGTCTCTAGAGTTTTATATTTCTTTTTATCTACTAGATGTGGTATATGCCTTCAATGTATTCATGGGGATAAGGTGATCTTGGTCTCTAGAGCATCCTCTTGTTCATTTTTATTTCAAGGATTTGTGGAAGAAGAAATATAAATTATAGTTTTCTCTTACCTACAATGGTTTCCTAGCGCCATTGTATAAGATAGTTTTTGCAAACATTTCCCAAGGATATCCCTAAAGGCTATAAAAGTATTGGATAACATTTGGGATTGGTATTTAGATGAATACTCCACCTATATCAAAATCTATGGTGTTACAAAGGCACCTCATATTCTTCCAACATCTGTGTCAAATAGACTTCTTATTCGAGAAATTGGATATCAAACTAATTTTCATGGTTTTAATGCCTTCTTAATCAAGAATCAAAATAAGTTGTGACCAACCTATCCATTAAATATAGGCATGTAAAGAAAAATAGATTCTACTTGGGCCAATATGGAAGGAGAGAAGATATACTAATACAATTTTAGTTTGGAAATCAATTAGATGCATGATCCCCGAGGAATTAGAATTGAGATGAATATTTCATTCCCTGATAAGAATGAAGAAAATGAAGATGAAAAAGATCACAAAAGAGTATTAACTTATGAATAGGTCCTAAATAATTTGCAAGCCACTGTTAAGGAAAAGAGAAGGAAAAAGAAAGGGAAGTTGAAAAGGCTATTGCTGAAAGCCAATATCCTTAGGAGAATATAAAAGAGTAGGAAAATAGAAGATTTTAAACACTAGAAAAATATAGATAAGAGGGTAAATTTAGAATAAAATAAGAGGAACAAATAGAAGAATTTAAGAAAAAATAATTATCAAATAAAGAAAAATATGAAAAGAAAGCCAAGGTTGATGCAAAAGATGAGAAGAAAGATAAGGAAGACGCTGAATCCAAGAAGAAAGACGAAGTAGAGAATAAAGTCAAGGAATATTATAAGGTTGAGAGGAAGAATTCTAAAATTGAAGGAAAAAAGCTATAAAAAGGAAGAAGAGTTGAAAACTGAAGCTGAAGTAGAAAAAATAAACCATAGGAACTAACTAGAAAATAAGTTGAAAAGAAACACAAGGCTAATGAAAAGGCTAAGCGTAATGCCCCCATATTTGGCCTTAGGCAGTTGGAACTTCAATTTTACACATCTTAGTAATTCATTGCTTAATAATTCTTTGGACTTAGTTAGACTGATATATACATTTGAGATGCGTATATCTGGACCTATTTATGTGTTGCATAATGCTATTTTATTGTTCTGTGCTGATAATGATGATAGTTATGAGAATTGTTCAAACATGCAAATTTAAATGTGGAATTTTGGTACGTGGATACCAATTCTAAATAAATGCAAGGCATGATAAAAATAAACATACTTTTCTTAACTAAATGTTAATACAAATATGGATTCTTATATGAAATTGTGATGTATATGCATGTATATGAGTTATTGGTGAACTAATCTACAGGTTGATGAGCCATGCAATAGCCAAATGACTATAGTGTTGCGGTAACTTGGATGTTGTAGACATCAAGAATATAGTTTATGCTATAAGTTGTGCTTATTATTTAATTTATGATTCAAAATATTGCTATGATCTGTGGCAAGTGTCATTTTGATAGGACACAAAAACTTGCTTAGAGTGGTTGTTCAATGACGCAACTCTAAGAACAATAGTTTCACAATATGGCTTGATGAAGGGTGTTGACCCTAGTTATATGATGAGGGGTGGAGGTATTTCCCACTATTTATCCTCCGAAACCTAGAGTTGTGGGAGGTATGTGTGAAGTCACGTTCCCCTAGACATGTGATGGCAACTACTAGTTGCTTGCTGGGGAAGCTTGGTCAAGATGTATGACACTTCCGATTTCGGGTTCTATCTAGAGTTAGGTAAATATAGTTGATGCTCCAACTTAGTCCAACAGAGGAAAGGATAAGATGGAAGATGGAAGTAGGTTAGGAAGGAATGATGCTTAGATGTTAGTTGAGAATACCGATCGGGGATTAGATGTGCCACTATTGTTTACTCACTTGGTCCCTACCATGTTTAAAGCCCTCTTTTAATTCCTTTTTGATATTTTAAGAGTGATAACGAATTATTGTAATTTTGTTCGTTAAGATTATTAAATGATGCATTTACTTGATCTATTGTCTTGCATGCCTTGGTGTGATCATTCAAGAACTATGCACTAAAGGCAGTGGTTGTTTATCATTAGTATATGCATAAGATATGTGTCATATATCTAGGAACACATACCCTCCACATGTACACTAGTAGAATTAGTTAATGTATTAATTATTAAACTAGATTATTAACTATTTAATTGAATGGTTTAATGACTATGTAAATTATATTGCATACAAAAATATCTAGCAGCATTAAATATCATCTTTGACTTAGATTGATGTTTGGTATGATGAATTAAATGAGTATGGTGGGTTGTCATGTACATTTGGTGGAAATTGTCAATTTGCATTTATAAGTTAGCTTGAGATTAAGAAAGACTTTGCATTTTATTTATTGTTATTTTATGTAAGTCATTTATATTTTAGTTTGTTTCATATTTTCCCCAAAAAAATCTAGATAAGGGAAGTTGATGGATAATAATGAGGGTGGATGAGGATACTTGGGGAAGTGGGTATGGAAACTTGATAAATAGGAAGATGAAGTGGTGGTAAAAAGGGGAAGGAGGTTGAGAGGTTGGATAATTCTTGGAATATATAATTCTTGTGATAGTCTTCTTAGAGCATATGTGCTTTGTTGTTCTTGGAGTCATGGGAATGGACGACCAAGAATCTGATAGGTTTGTTGGAGCTAGGAAGTTGGCTAGGCTCCTATTTGGCTGGGAGGATCTCGTTGTTTCTGTCTGTGCAAGTGGAAAAAAAAGGAATGCTTGGAAGCATCTTCCTACTACTTAGGGGACTACATTGCAAATGGTCATCTTCAACATACTAGGGAGGAGGTATTTCACTTAGTATTTTTTGTTATGTTTCTATTTAAATATTTTAATTGTAAAGTTAACTTCTTATTTACCTCATTCGCTTATTTATATTTGTATATTTGGATTCAAATTTGAAATATTTAGCATTGGAAAAATTGTAAAAGAGTTATGAATATGTTGTAGGTTATTCCATCTATGAAAGCATTTTTTTTTTGTTACACTTAATGCATGTTTTTAAATTATCAAATATTATTTAGTATCATCTCGTGGATAGATGCACTAAGAGGTAAGTTAAGGAAGACGATAAATCAAATAAGAAATAAGAATTAGAGAATAAAGCCAAGAAATATGCCGATGCTAAGAGAAAGAAATATAAAATTGAAGCAAAAAAAGATAGAAACGAAGAAAAATTGAAAACTGAAGATGAATTACAAAAAAATAAAGCAACGAGAACTAGCTATAAAAGAAGCCGAAGCTAAAGATGAAGAGAAAAAGAGAATGGAAGAAGAACTAATGATGAAAAATCAATATGGTTCCCAAGCTAAAAAAAAGACAAGGAGGAGGATAATTTGCATAATAAACCAATGTTAATGACAAGAGTATTGAGAGACAAAATTTTTCACCAATGTAAGAAGTCTTCACTACTTAAACATTTATTGGTATCTTTGGTCTAGGAATGTCTATAGGAGGTGATGGTCCTATTATGACACTATTAGATGAAGTTGGAAATGTAGAATTATTTACATTAGATAAACAAAAGAAACAAATGATAAGAAAAAAACACAAAAACTGGATAAATAACATGGATTTTGAAATGGTGACCACTACTGCGACTTTAGTAAAAAGTCCTAGAAAGGGAAAATTATTATTATCCTCCTCAATTAAATGAAAAAAGTGTGATAAAGGATCAATGATCCTTCTCCTCTTTCCTAAATTTACTAATGTATGAGAAAATGTACCCATTCCTCCTCAAATTGCTTGAATAGATACCGACCGTAATAAATCTCATGCTCGTCCTATCGAAACCAACTCAAATTGATAACTTCCATAAAAAAATGGAGAAGGTAGAACATATATGGAAAACATAAATGAGTAGATTGGAACTAAAGAGAGTAATCATCAATCTAATTACAAACGTGTGAGAAAGGGTCAATGCTCCTTCTCCTCCCATAAATTGCTAAAGTATGATAAAGGGGTTTTTCTCCTTCTCTTCCTCCCAAATATTAATAAATTGGAAGAAAAGGAATTTTATCCTTCTTCTCCTCAATAAAATTACAAAATTTCAAGAAAAGGATTGTGCTCCATCTTCTCGTCACTCAAATGATAGAAGTGTGAGAAAGGGTTAGTGCTCATTCTTGTTCTCCTCATCACCCTAATTACAAATGTGTGAGAAAGTGCTAGTGTTGCTTCTCCTCCTCTTGAAAATTACTAAAGTATGGGAAAGGGATAATGCTACTTGTATTCTTCCAAAAAAGTAATAAAGTGTGAGAAAGGACCAATGCTCCTTCCCTTGCTCACTCAAATTACAAAAGTGCGAGAAAGGGCCCATGATCCTTCTCCTCCTCTTTCAAATGGCACAATTGTGAGAAAGGGACAATTTTCCTTCTTCTTCTCCTCATCACTCTCATCACTCTAATTACAAAAGTGTGAGAAAGGGATGGTTCTAATTCTCCTCCTTAATTAAATTATATAAGCATGAGAAAGGGTTGATTCTTCTTCTCCTCTTTCCTTAAATTACAAACATGTGAGAACATGACGCCACTCTCTTTTTCTCCACACTCTAATTGAAAAAGTGTGAGAAAGAGACAATTATTCTTTCCCTCTTCACTCTAATGGAAAAACTATAAGAAAGGGTTGGTGCTCCTCATACCTCATTCTAAAATCTAAAAAATGGTTGGTTCTATTCATCCTCATTACTCAAATTTAAAAAGTGTGAGAAGGGGACAAGATAGTGTCTAAGTTCATTGTAAAATGGGGCTCATAGTGTGTAGGCTCATAAATATTCCAATGAATCTAACGTTCTTCTTATAAAAATCTAATCGGGCCTTCCAAAATTCCCAACAAGGGGTGATGAAGTCCCCTAAATCTAACTAGAGAAGGTATAATAGAGTCAGTTATAGTGAAGGGCACCGAGCACATATTCCAATGGCCAAAAACTATCTCCCTCAAGTACAATTATAACCCACAAAATTCACCTTGGTGATAATCCTAAGTTTTGGTCACTAAGATACCTTCCTCAATGTAGATAAGATATTTATCCTCAAATGGTCATGGGTTGCATGTAAACAAGAACTGGGTGGCTCAAGAAACCTTAGAGAAACATCAAACCTTAGATTTACCATCTCGAGGCACTGTGCCATTCTCATATTGGTTTTTTCACCCTTGGTATAGAAGGATTTCAAGATCCTTAGGAAAATAACTACGTGTCGAATGAGAAATGATCGAGGGGTATTGTTTAAATTCCTAACACAAAAACCCTAAATTAGACTATAATTTGTTCTCTGACCTCAACAAAGAGGAATTAAGTCAGTGTTAGAAAAACATGATCATAGATAAAAAAAATAAAAAAAATGCGGAAATAAAACACAGAAGATACATAATATAATAGAGACACAGATATACATGGTTCACCTAGTGTGGTCTACGTCCACTAGAGAAATTGCTAGGTCCTTCCTTTTTATTATCCAACAAATGAAGGGATACAACCTAATACACACTCACTGTAACTTCCTCTTCTTTCTCTCATAGTCTCCTCTCTCAGAATACAATATTCGCAATGATACATAGCCGTAATGAAATTCCCTCATAAAAGAGGGTTTCCTTCTAGGATAAAAAACCCTAACATAACTTCTATTGTCAGATCTGTGACATTATAATAGACGGTCCATATTTACTATGAAATTACAATATACATTTACAAGGAAATTTTTCCTTCGGGGGATTCGCCCCTGAACCCTTGCTGGGGGCCCGCTTTCCCCCGGATCCCCAGCTGGGGGAATGAGCCCCTCGGACCCCGTAGGGGGGGGCAAACCCCCCTTGCAAACATTATTCTGGGGTGTACAATATTCATGGGGTATAAACACGACTGAAAACAAATACCTATGAAACAAGAAGATAATGAGGCTTCACAACCAATAGTCAGTTAGTTACATTTATTGAATTAAGATTTGATGTTAATTTATTGGATTTCTCAATGTTCTTATGGACCAATATCAAGGCTTGCATAGTGTGTTTTTCAATGTCTTTTGGATTAATTGCATGAATGCCATTTTCTGGCTTATTATAGATTTATCATAATTTCCAAATTGAATACAATGCATGGAAAAAGTAGTTGAATATGTATTTGGGGAATGACGTAAAGAATTATTGATATTTCCCTCAAGTAGATGCCTCAATGAATCTCCAAATAGATGCACTAAAAGTTGAGAAATGGGTTGGACTACATTTTATTTCTGTTTTTCTCTCAATTTTGCTTGTCTTTGTCTTATCCTCTCTTTAGAATTCTCTCACACTTCATATTCGTCAACCCACTGGTGATCATATTTCCTACTGCACTTTTTCATATTTCCCATATTTATTGATGATTGATGTATATTGATGTTAAAAGTTGCATACATTCAATACTAACATTTGATATGTTAGTCATTTTTCCTAACTATCAGAGCCCATATTTTGGATTTATAGTCTTGATTGTAGATTAGACTCAACTTTAAGATTCAAGAATAAATAATCTTAGTGTGCATCCTAGTCAAATTTGGTAGGTTCTCTTTTTTCAAGAATGGAATAAAAAGTGACTTATAATCTTGTTTTTTCCCTCTTGATCCAAAATTTAAGTCTATTGTCTGACAACAAATGTAGTGAAATGTGACAAGGTAGTCGGGGTAATAAAAGGAGGAATCCTTGTGGCCTTGAATGGAGCTATGACACACCCGGTTTCATATTTGTGATCACTTCAAATGGATCAGTGCTTTCCAAACTAAATCCGTATTTAGAAAGTGGAGAAGTAAAGCCTATTGTTGATCCAAAAGTTCCATTTTCCTTCTTTCAGTGGGTTGAATCCTTTTCCTACCTCGAAACATGTAGAACTACTAGTAAAGTAATCATTTCTCCCATTTCTTGAAATCATTGGAACACCAATATTATTCTTATAATATTGACATGGTGTCTTATATAACTGATAGGGTAGAATATCATTTTCATTGGAACTATTCAAAGTCATCTAAATTATTGGCTCAACAAAATATGGAAGTTTTATTTGACAAAGTTGTCTCTTTTAAACCCTAATCCGACGACCAATATGATAGTGAGTGGATTCCTAGGACTACCGATACTACCAACTATTTATAGACAATTTTTTTCCATGGCATCTATATCCCAGGATGTTCAGGATGGAAATTTATATTAAAATGTAGAAACTTGGGTTAATCTTACAAGTCCTTAATATGCAAAATGTAAAATGTTTGGCTATAGTTTTGTAAAAAATTTAAAATTTCTAAGGATTTTATATAGTTTCTATAAAATTTTGGCAATTTTTAAGGTAAAATAATTTTATTCTATAGAATTTGGGTGAATCGGTTTTAGAAAAAATGGAAATTAGTGAATCTTTTTTTGGGAAAACCATGGAAAATTAGCCCATTTGCAAAATTTAGCCCCTAAAATCATCTATGATGATGTTTAATAGATCCATTGAACTTATTGCAATCATATTTTCTAAAGGTCAGATTCTATCAATGGTAATTGTGTTTCTCAAATTTTAAACATATCAAATATTCATAAAATTATTAGAATATGTTATATCTAACTGTTATAAATATACTATAGCACTCTATAGTAAGAGGTTCATTGGTGAATTGATATGGTAGAAACATAGAAGAGAATCCATGTGTATCGGATTGTTATAAATATATTGCATTACAAAAGTGAATCACTACATAGTAATAGGTGCTAATGGCTTCCATCTATATAAACGTTTCCATGTGTTGGAGGGCCTAGTTGAATCTATCAACTAGACCCACTAGTTGACCAAAATTTTTCAGTTGACTAGGAAAATTTTAAAGTAACTTGAATATGCAAATGTAAGTTGGTTGACTGCTCAGTCAGGTCAATCGACTAGGGTAGTTAAACCATTGTAACTACTTACTAATTTAATCAAGGTATAAATACATGAGATCCTAAATGTAAATGTGGCGTGGTATTGGTCATAATCAAGATACTTGTTGTTGGTCTCACCATTACTTTTATTTTCCTTCTCTTCTCCCATGTGTGCACATGTATGTTGATGTATAATGTCATGTTATGCTATGTAAAGTCTACTTGTAACTTCCCCCTATAATATTATAGATTACAACATTAGTTCCATTACCGATAGTACTTGATCTGGTATTTTATCTGAGATTATGAACATATAGATGTTGAGTTTGGAAGAGATTCGTGGTTGGTGGGAGAGAAAAAATGAAAACTATTTGAATAATTATGCCAGGAGAAACCAATTAACACTCGCCCAATAAAAAACTAGATTCTTCACTAAAAATCACAAGAGATTCCTTGAAGCAATCATTGAATAAATAAAAAAATACATCGACCACACCTCTCATGAATAACCACTCAAAATATGAATGGTTAATCTCCAATCTGATCAATGAAGGATGCATAAATTTATATGAGTTGTTAGAAAAAATTACATATGACTTTTGCAAAGAACAAGTGGTTGAAGAGTGTACATTTGTGGACGATGTGAAATGAATATTCTAAGACAATATCCATGACAATTTCCTCTACAATGTACCTACATTACTCCACAAATTCTTAATCAAAAAGGGTGTGGGCCATATTTTTTAGTACCATCCTCCTCTTGTAACCCCAGTGAATTCTAACTGGAAAAAGAAACAAGAGGAGTGGGTTCAATTCTTGAACACCTAGTACAAGAACACTGAAGAATCTGGGGAATTCTTCATTAAAAAACAAACATGGCTATAAACACTACCATTTTCGACCAAGAGTAAGTCAGGGTCAACGATGGGGGGGTAGTAGCCAATGAGATGTCTCAATTGAAGTTGAAATATCCCCTCTTGGACTGCTGATAGGTTTTTATGTTTATTGTTGATAGTTTTTTTTTTTTTGATTTCTCAATTCAATTTTCACAATGGATCCACAAAGTTTGGTATTTAATAACTTTTAGATCTCTTATTTAGACAATTTCACAACAGGTTCATAATAGTATTGACACATAAAAATAGGGTTTTATTGTTCTCAACATAAAAGTAACTAATACATTTACTGCAAATGATAACAGTCAGATTCAACCTATTATAACAATAATAAGACTCAACAAGAACAAACTAATACATTTATTATATCTGAATTGCTAATGATCATGTTGGACAACATTTGTTGCATGGAATCAACCCCTGTTGAAAACTCGATTTGCTGGTATCTTGGCATGATTTTAATGAGAATGGTGGAGGATATTATCAGTAGCTCGATCCCCTCTGACATGGCACCTTGGGAATCCACACTTGGATAATAATGAATATGCAGAAACAACCTCCTTCTAGACACCATACACAACAAATGACTATTATGATTTGTTGGGAAAATAGGGGTGGTTTGTTGCAACTCAATCTGTAATGAGCTTCCCCCCTTCTAATAATCCATGATCTGATAAATTTTGGCACAATCCCTCTCGGTGACCCCATGACCTGCCAATGAGGAATACAACCTCTTCTAATCTCCCTACAACTACAAATAAATGAATCTTCCCCTCTTTTTGTTATCCATGAGATGAATATGAGGGTACAACCCTCTCTCTTTTACTGCCACAAGCTACCAAAGGAGGTACGACCCCCTTTCCTATGCCATGAGCTGTAAATGATGGCCATGAACCCTCTCTAAAACCCTACGACCTGTAATGAAGTGGAACAACCTCGAAAGACCTGTAATAATTGATTCAACCTCTCTTTGTTTTATTTACAAGCTAATAACAATGACATGATCCCCTTGTAAAATTCCTAAGACCTAATAGTTATTGGTATGACCTCCACAAGCACACAAGAACTCAAAAAATACCCAACGATCTAGAAAAATGGCGTGTCTTCCTTCTCACAAGTGAATCCAAATGAGAGATCTGTGTTATCTCTCCTCATGATCAACTAGGGTGGATTAGTTTCACCACTGAACCCAATCTTCTCAAGGGTTTTTAGTCCCAGAGCCAAAATCTTCAAGAGCTCTCCAAATCGATTTGATAAAATGATTATGAATAATGAGAGAATGAGCTCCTATTTCTCTTTTATCCCCATTTTTACCCTTTTCAACTCTACAATTAAATTTAAAGTGACTTTATAAGGTTTTTCTTCAATATTTCTCT